>JAAGVU020000129.1:6155354-6181012 GCA_011763525.2 Mormyrus iriodes
CTGGGTTTCCCTGCTGAGGCAGCTGCCCCCGCGACCCGACCTCGGATAAAGCGGTAGATGATGGATGGATGGATGGAATATACTTCCTCTTTGCAACGTTTATCCGATCATTGGATGACAGTTCAGTCACTTCATATTCCCGTCCTTCCTATACTGCTGGACAGATTAACCCTGAGATTTTGCTGCCATTTTTCTGGATCTAAATACTCATTATGAATATAATATAATACTTAATATTAACATATCATGATACTCACAGTTTAGCAGACATCCATCCATCCGCCCATCTTTCAGCCGCGTTTCCTGGAGCTCTTCCTAAGCAGCACGGAGCATCCTGTAGCCCAGCGACGTAGCCAGAATATTTACTTCTGGTGTGCTTTGCTAAAACAAGGTGTGCACGAACACGGTCATAATAAAGTAATGTGTAACTTTAACATCCGGGGCTTTAGTTTCCTAAAGGTGAAGCATGTGACCCGTGACACACTGCCATTGGGGACGTCAACCCCAGTCTGAAGAAATTAAGGTTTTTTGGGCAAAACCCTAATCTCAACAAAGTCAAATCAAACTGTGATACCCAGCCCTAACCTTAACCATAGATAACCGACCAAAGGACAAGCTTTTTTGCAGTGGATAAACAGTAATGCAACATTCAAAATGGATGATATCTACTTAGAATTAAGTGTAAAATTGAAGCTATAAAATTTCATATTTACAAATTTAATTGTGAAATGATTTTATATAAAAAGATGCCAAAAATGTCAAAAAATGATCGGTAGCATAAAATATTTCTTCAACTACTGAAAATCCCAGAATATTTGATTTAATAAATTAATTATTCATCTTATTCCTTTCTTAGGAACGGTGTAGGATTTAAATAAATCTCTAGTATGTGTAGGTCCCATGTTAGCAGAAGCTATCTTGAGACCAGTGTCTCTCCATTTGACTTCACATATGCAGATGAGATGTGATGTATTAAGTCAGTGTTCACCAGTCACTGTTCCAGAAGTATCCAGAAATAACGTTACTACAAACGGCCCTGGAAAGCCGCCAACTCATTTTATGATCATTTGGAACACTGTTGCATTTTATTGAGTCATTATAATTGTGCAGCGCTTTTGAATTTCAGTCCAGTTTCTCATTGTTCACCACCTCTGAATCTGGCAGGGGAAATATTTTCTGCCCCAATCACACTCCTGCATCCTTCTGGTCTCCACGCATTGGGGTTGGAGACTATACTACCTGGTGAACTAGGATGGATATAGGATATGGACCTGGGGGGCATTCGTGGATGCCAGGTGGGGATATTGTACATTAGGGGTGTCCAACCCCAAATCTATGGACCAGCACCTGCGTTTCAAAAAAAATGATTAGGCGCGCCTGCTGTAATGCCCGCTGATGTTTGCGCTTTTTGATTGCTTCAGGAAAATGTATTAAAATAGCTAATTAAATTTGTCCCACTGAAATTCAGCACCAGCCCCTCTCCCCCCCCACCCCTTGGTTGACATGTTTTACCAGCAGAGATGTCCGCCCCCTCAGTTGAGAAGTTTTACCGTCAGGACCGCCACACCCTGATCCTCCACCCCACCGTGTTTGACAAGCTTTACCAGTCTGTGAATTAATTGCGCAATGTAAAGAGGTTCATGGTCACCGTTGGGAACCCCTACTGTCGACCAAAGACGTAACTTCCATTCTCTTAAAGGCGAATTAGCGCATTAAGGGGCTTAGGCTCTGCCAGCTGGCTGTCAGAAGTGGAGTTCCTTCATGTGCGATTCCCTTCTCTACCACCAGAGGTCCTCCTGTGCCCAGTACAAATTCCTCCCCATGGTGACTGCACATAACATTCACTTGCTGAACCCGGTATAAACAACCTGTTTTGTCCCTCACAAACAGGTTTAATTCGTCAAATCATTCCTGGTCTGTTGCTGAGTTTCATAATTACTGTGTTTGACCTTCCCCAGTTTGATGTAACAGTGCCTCTTTGTGTCTTAGCATTTAACACACACATTGGTGTTTACGGTGGTCAAGATATTATGCTGTTTTTTTCCAAATCTTGTGCCTCTGGCTTAACTGTGTAGGGCGGATTCTTATAAACGTATTCTTCTTGGCTATAGATGGCAACTGAATTAAAAAAAATGAAATGCTTTATGGTGGGAATAGTGAAATGTTCTGGATCATATCATTTGCGCAATGAGCTACGGAAATGCTCATTGGCATCTATTCTATTTACACGCAAACCGGTAGGATTTACGGGAGGGAACCATCACGTGCAGCCGTTGGGGTATTGTGAGACCCATTGTTTATTAGATTGCTTAAATCTGATTGTGAGAAACGATGTTAAAGTTATTTGATGTAGGACAACCTGTACTGTATAGATCTCGCACTCTCTCACCGATTCTGCTTACAATATGGATCATTATAATTTTCCTTCAGTAAGTTTGCATCACCAGATCATTGACGGTTTTATTACGGTTCTCACCTGTGAAGAATTTAGGAAGTCGTGAGGGTGGTGTTCAACTGTTGCAAACAGCAGTGGCTGGATTCACACTCATGAGCCAAAAGTTCATGTGTGATAGTGCAGTCACTGTACTACACTAATCTTTTTGTATATATTTTTATAAGCTGGAAAAAACAAAACAGGATCAAAAAGGCATTCCAGTGGTTTCAGTGCGTTCATGCTGACAAGAATTGAGCTGTTGGGGGGGACAGGTGTTGAGGCATGTTCTGACTGCCCCCACAGCTGCATTCCAAAGGCCCAGTTATGTCCAAGCCTGGCAGTTTATTAGTACAATAAAATAAACTGCCAGTAACAGAAACTGGGAAGCGCTGATAAACCAATCGCATCCAAATCGGACGCCCGCACCCACAGGATGGGACCAAAGGAATTTCAGTTTATGACCCTCTAACTAAACTGGCAGAATGCATTGAAAATGAACATTGTTTTATTTGTTCTACTGGTATTCTTACACAATCCTCAATGTGTATAATGAGAATTTTATAAGCAGCTGCCCGGCCATGGAGGCCCATTCCATGAAGCTCCCAGTGCACATTTCTTTGCTGGGGTTTATGCTAGATGAACTTTGGAATTCTGCAGTTAATGAGTCAACAGACCGTTAGCGACTTCTATGCACTATGCACCTCTTCACTTGGTAACACTGCTCTGTTACTTTACACGGTCTGCCACTTCATGGCTGAGTTTCTTTTGTTCCTAAACACTTTCACTTTGCAATAATTCCACTGTGGAATATCTAGCAGGTAGAAATTTCATGAACTGACTTATTGCAAAGGTGGCACAGTTGAATTCACTGAGCTCTTCAGAATAACTCATTCTTTCAGAAATGTTTGTAAACCTCATTGTCTGGCTAGGTGCTTGATTTTATACACCTGAGGAAATGGGTTTGAATTAAACACCTGAATTCAGTGATTAAGAGACGTGTCCCAATGCTTTGGTCCATATAGTTTATATTCTTAAACTGCCAAACTTGTGGATGATGTAACATACGTGCACATGTTTAAAGATGACTGTTAGTTCAATGGGCAGTACAGCTGTTTAGTGGGGGGCACTGTAGCCTCAGAGATCGGGGTAAGATGATTAAATCCCTCAATGTGTTTGTGGAGCTCGGACCCTAACACTAACCCTTGTGATTATGTGGGTTTCCTCTGTGCTCTCCGGTGTTCCCCAGCATTTTAAAAACATGCACTTAAGTGAGATGTTGTTTGCAAAATGAACAATAGTAGAGGTGGAAAGTTTCTATACAGAAAGTAAAAATCCAGACCAAGATTTTCCTTCAACCAACCAGTTGAGTACTCTGTGACTGTGACTCTTTATACTCAGTTGGTTGGTTAACACAAAATCCTGGTCTGGATTTGTATTTTCTGAACCCGAACTTTCCAGCTCTGGACAATAGTATGTAAGTATCTTCAATGGAGAGACATCCTGCCTGTTCCCGGCCTTGTGCCCTTCACTTATGCAATAGGCTTCAGGTGTAGCGGGACTCTGTACTGGATTAATAGTTATGGGGAATGGATGGATGTAAGTTAGAATGATTTTAAAGTTAACCAATGAGAAATACAGCACAAAGACCTTGAATAGAACCCTCACAGAGGCTTACTAGATTAATTTAATATACTGTAGAGACAAATATGTGGTTTACATAAACATGTTAATATTCGAAAACCATCATTTCAGAAACAAAGTTGCCAAAACAGTGCCAGCACTGTTATAGAAAGGTCATGGAAAACAGGGAGCGATCACACATCTAACACACGAAGTCTCCTCAAATTCAGAATAATTTAAAATATCTTTAAAAACCTGACAAACCATAAGAGGAATACAAAATAAAAAATTTTGCTTTTTCATGGTTAATATATTTTGAAGGCTTGTGAAAAGGCAAATGCTTCTAAAAAAACTGAAGTCCTTGGAAATGATATGGAACAGGGAGCCCCCATCTGGCTATTGTAGTGTCTGTAAACTATGCCTCTCGGAGAGCGAAATACACCCATGGCTGTAATATAGTCATTTTCTGAACCCCAAATTCTCCAGGAGTGCAAAGTCATTACAGTATGTGAAGCACCAGTGCTCGGAGGTAGGGCATGTCAGACATAATTCGTGTAGCCTGGCCTCATTTTCCATGCCCAGCAGAATATGGCCTGTTGAGGCACAGATTCTGATGCACGCTAGGGTGTGGTGTAGCAGGGAATAGTTCTAGCTTTGCTTGTACACATCTGCATTCTGTCCTCTGGTTCAGTTCCATAAACGCTTAGGGTAAGTGAAGCTCTTCCCTCTGTACAGTCAAATTTCTCTTGAACTGAAGGTCCACACTTCCAGGTCCCGGATTGTAAAGTCTTTTTGGGAGGAGAGAGGCTGGTTGTTGAAGGTTTCGCAAGGGAAGCTGGAACCACGATATAGGTCGGCATCCAGCCACAAGCCAAAGCGCCCCCTAGAGGACAACAGAAGAAAATACTATATCAATCATGACACTAACACAAATGTTAACATTTCAGTATATAACCTACTATCTGATTATGTATGTATGTGTACAGGAATTATTCATATGAAACCAGTGCATTCATTTCAAAATAAAAATATTTATCAAACAATTTTATGTATCTTGAGTTACTTTTTAGCGTGCAGCTGAACACATCGATGTAGCTCAGAAGTTCTTGTTCAGGAATACAACAAAGTCCTCCGCAAGATGTCAATTTGGATCTTACAGAGTGTCTGGCCCCCATCTGACAGCCGTGCTAACACTCACCCTCCTGCTCCGATCTGCAGTGAGTCCCAGTGGCCCCTCACAAAGTAAGAGTTCTCTCCACTCCAGCGGAATACCTGCCCGAGAGTTTCGCCATTAGTTGAGTCTTTCGCATGCAGATGTGTTTGTGGGGGGGGGGGGTCGGAAGCTTCCCCTCCCGCCGAGGAAAAACGTACTGAGAACACAGACAATGAGAGGAAGGGCAGAGCTACCTTCAGATCTGGGCCGAAGCTGTACAGGAACGTTTCTCCTGTGCCGTAGCAGCAGTTGCTAACTCTGAAGGAGTGAGAGGAGAATGCGCCGAACACCTGAGCGAAGTGAAAAAGAGGGGAGTGTCAAACACTGCTGCCAAGCCCAACCCGCCATTTTTAAAAGGAGTAGCCCTATGTGTATGCTGGGCCAGTCCAGGATTTATACTCTCAGCAGTGCTTCCCAACCCGGTCCTCAGGGACCCATAGCCGTTCCACATTTTTGCTCCCTCCGAGCTCCGTGCCAGGCAGCCCATGTTTTTGCTCCCTACCAGGAGCTGGGAGCAAAAACATGCACTGTTTGTGGGTCCTCAAGGACCAGATTGGGAAACACTGCTATTAGCATAGGTGTGGAAGGTACCTGATCGCCCATGTCTTTGATAACGAGCAGCACAGGGCTATCCAGTGAAGACAGATATCTGTAGAGCGTTCTCAGACTTGTGCCGTGCACCGCTGTGCTGTAGGCCAGTCGCCATGGATACCCCTGAGTCCGTGCTGGCAGGTGATTGGCTAGCTGTGAAGATGCAGAGATTGAGACCTGATGAGTCACCACGTCTCATCAGATGCTCACCTAACATGCTGGTGGTTTAAGCAACACAGTAAAGCAGTGAATAAATGGTCAGGACAGCCCCTTTTCAGCCTTTTGCTATGAACATGCAGGGTTGCCAACTTTGGTCAGCTGGTTGGCGTGAGACTTTCAGTTTGTGACAGGTCTGCACACGCATTTATGTGAATGTAACTGTTATTACCTAGTAAATGGTCTGTAGGGTTTGCAAACTGCCCAAATGCTTTTGGTGTAGTTAATTATAGGTTTATAATGAAATAATATAGATTTGCCTTAAGATTTCTTGCGTGGGCATGTGAAAGTGTGAGTGTCACGCCAGATGGGTGAGAGATGGCAACCCTGATATGAATTTGGATGTTGGTGGCGAACCAGCAGGCCCTTTAAACTCACCTTCTGACATCGTACCTCATCCAGCAGGTCGCTGTGGTCAATCAGCTCTGGAAGAAGGAAGTCCTCCAAGTGGCCCCCGTGTGGCTTCTCCCCTTCAGAGCTGCACACACTCTGCCACTGATTTGTCTCATGGACTGTGATGATCTGAGAAGAAACAATCACGACCGATCGGTCAAAAGAGAACTTATTTCATCCGAACGCATGGTCAAAACTCTCCCTTCTTTGTCTTTCTCCCTTCAAATTCACAATGAATGGAAGGATTTTGACCAGACATTTCAAATCATGTGTATATTACCAGACATCAATCTGGTTTCACGAGAAGAGATTAAAAATCTGTGCTGCACCTTTAGTTGTTGGTATAAAGATTGAAAACACTTGCATTCCAACATGGATTTTAACAGATATGCAAAAGTTATGTAAAATCAAAAGGTATGCATACAGAGAATTTTTTTAAGTTTAAGACCTAATTAGTCCAACTGCTTCTACAACACAGACAATATGTATAATACTACTTCTACTACTAATAATAATAAAAATAATATATGTATTTTGAGGGAATGAATCAGATGCAAGTCCATAGCACCCAGGACAGATTTTAAAAGGAGCAAAATGTTTTTCAGTCCCCCGAAAAAGGCACCATGAACGTGTATCCACCTTGCCCTTTCATATTCCATCACTCGCAGTGAAGCTGGATGTTGAGCCAGTTGCTAAATTACTTTCACCGCTACAAGTGAGTCTAACTTTCTACTGTAGCTCCCTCTCAAGCATAGCAGCCTGATCTTCAGCTGGAAATCCATTCATCTTACAAGCAACCGTTTGTAGAATATTAAGCTGACATTTTTCTCCTTCTGTCACATCCATCCGGCGAGACTGACAGCCCGTTAACTACCTACCTGTATGTAGGGCTCTGGACAATGTTTAGCAAAAAATAGAATTTTGGTGTTATCTGGCAACGGTCTCATGGCTGCTTGTAGTTGTATTCCTCACCTGAAACACTGTTCTGTGTAACGTGACACTACTCAATTTAAGTTCTCCCCAAATGAACCTCATTGGCCAATCCAACGACTGCCCACGCAAATACCATTGGCTGTCTGAGTCTCTGTTTAAGTTTCATTTCCTAGAAAATAAAGCTGTCTTCAGCTGTGCTAGAACTGGAGAGAGAGTGTTTTTACAAGAAGAGGAACATTAGTATAGACTGGCTATACAGGTTTTTTTTTTTGCAAATTTCAAAGTTTACTGTAAAATTACATGTTATATGAACAATAATGCCACCTGCACCCTGCATGTGCAGAGATTGCATATTCTCAGTCATTCTCAGTTTCCTTCCACATATCAGAAACATGCAGTTCGGCTGCCTGTCCTGTTGTAAGTGACTGTGCATGCCATGTGCCCTGCATTGTACTTGCATCTTATTCACGGGTGCAGTGTGTACTGCGGCTTTGTGCCCTGCCAAGGAATAGGTTTCAGCTCCCCCCCCCCCCACAGCCCTTAGCAGGATAATTCAATTCAGTTCAATTCAATATATTTTTTTATAGCGCCTTCCACAACAGAGTTGCTCCAAGACACTTTACATGGGTGTGTTGTGATACATTACAACATCATTAAGACAAAATAATACAAAAAAGGTAAAGGAAAGACAAAAAAAGAAGGGCAGATGATAATGGAGGAGAGGAACCAAAAACTCCCAAGTAAGGAGAAAAGAAAATCTCTGGGGGTCCAAGGTCACACTGGCTGCCCAACGCATGCTAACGTTATCAAAAAAACTGGTTAGGAGGAAGGATAGGTAAATAATCCACAATTCTACTTAAAATGTGTGGAAGGGAAGGAGGCATCGCTTATGAAAAAACCTGATTTAAAGGTAATTCATTTAGGAAACATGAAGAAACAAGCAATTTGTGCCACATCTCCAATATTGTCCCTGACAAGCATACCTCTGCGTGACCTTACCTCCCAGCTCTTGTTGACGGGCTCACTGAAGAGGCTATCCATGATGTTTAATGGATCTTCCTCCACTGAGACGAGCTTTCTTCCTTTGGCCTCTTTCCCATTCATGTTCAGCGACCACGGGACAAATAAAGTGTACAGGTGGTCCACTCTGAATGAAGAATCAGAGAAAGATTAGCACAGACACACGTGTTTCCCTCACCCAGAGTAACTCTCGTAACAAACTGCTGTGACATGCTAATCTAATTCTTGTAAGTGGGCTTCTGCATCACAATAGCAGCGAGTTTTCTGGGCTCGAAACTTAAAAAAAAAAACATTATTTCATGAAAAGTAAGTGTGCCAATATAAGGTAGATGTGAATTGCCCTGTAATTCTGAAGCGAGCCCATTTCCGTGAAAACAGCATCCCTGGACAATCCGGTTCTGGAAAACCACACACTCCTCTAGGATCTTATCTGTACATGTTCTTGAGTGATGTTTTCTAGCCAGTTATCAGCAAGTTATACCCCAGAATACGATGCAAAGGTTTTTTTTGCAAATGAAGATCCTAAATAATGCCTTAAAGTCTGCTGGAAGTAAGCTAAGGAATATATATGGACAGAACTGCCACTGTGTTCCAATTCAAGAGTAAAAGTTTAATATCTCCACAGATTTTTTCGTCGCAGTCCCTGGTGAGCACTTACTCTCGAATGCTGTATGCGACTCCCATAGCTGAACAGCCTGATGCTGAATAGTCAGTGCTGGAGGACCATGCAATTCCTAACGTCCAGTCCAGGAGGTGGCTTATAAATCCCGGGAACGACACAGAAGCAACTCCTTAGGCCAACCCTCCTGGGTGACCCCCCCCAAAATCCAGCCAATGTTAGTCTTTCACAGCAGAGTTATGGAACCTTCTGGTGGTACATTAACCAAGTGGTAGCATAGGTGGAGGGAGGAGGGCATGCTCCGGAGACAGACCAAATGGAACAGTGTCAGAGCAGGACAGCCAATGCGCAGATAAAGTTCCGATTGAAGCCCACGTCTATCTCATAGGACAGGCTTGCTGGCGAGGCTCCTTCATGCACGAGCGGCTCATCACTCGGGTCTTGAGGTTACACAATATGAAAAGGGGACGAAAAATCAATTACAGCCCCAATGAAAGATAAATAAACTGCAGAATCCATAGTATTACTAGTCAGGGTTACTTTTGACTGTCTTGCAAGCAACTTGCCAAATTCTACCTGCATTAGATGAAGTTTCTCTTAATAATTTCTAAGAATTCATCTCAAGGAATTGCAAGTATCAAACGTGAAGTGTGAAACGGCAGACATCGCTTTCAACTGAACCCTCAGTCCTCCATAACAGTTCCAAAAGCCCAGCCACCAGCCTTTCCAAGTTCAGGTTTAATGAGCAAACACTAATGTTTATTTTTTTTTAAGCTGTCAACTTTGCATCGTTTGTGCTCTCTGTAGTTGGCTGCCGAATTCTCAGTGGTGCTTGTTCTCGCAAAAACATACACACAAACACTTCACAGCCAGTGCCCTGTCTGGTTTCATCAGTCCTGCTTGATGGAAACATTTTGTGTATTAAGGACTCTTTAATCCCAGGGTGTTACCAATATCACAATAATCCCACAACATAATAGGTATGTTCCTGCTAAAAGTTAATCTCACGTAGAACTCAAGAGAAGCGCGATTGTGATTAATCCTGCAGTTAATTGTGCAAAGGTGTCAATTCAAAATATCTGATATTACTCATTGCCGCTAATTGTATATCTGATTAATGCAACCAATTGTTCCACTCTCCTGTCCTGACCATTGGCTGCACAATGTTACGTACAGACCACTTCTTCAGTCTGACCATGGATCCACAGTATTACACTGTGACATCTACTTAAGAATCAGATTAATAAATCTAGCTTGCTTTCCTTCAGCAGAAAAATAATCCATGGATGATGTATTATCTAGATCACACTAGTACCCTGGTTACTGATTATTGCAGAAGTCCAGCATTGCCAGCTGCAGCGATTTCACTAATAGCATGTCGAACAGTTTGTCTGTGGATCAGTCAGTAATTCAAGCAACCAGGGTGTAGGTGTGGATATTGTACTCTATACTATTGGTCTGTAGCTCGATTATAAAGGCCTCACACTAAGTCAGTCCACCATGGTGACCTGTCTGCAACAAAGGCATTTTAGAGGCTTGCTATCTGCTGAAGGGATACTTTTCCAGGAGCTAAAAGGAGATAAGACAACCAATTTCGAGTAAGGAGTTCATTCTCAGTTCAACTATTATTCACAGAAAAACAGGGCGTGCACTGATATGCCACAAACAAAGATTTGCAATAGGCTCAATATCCTCCACCAGTCTGTCAGTTTGAGTCATTCGAGATGTTTCTGTATACATTTTGTGCACGTTATGTAAATGTGTGTATATGCTGTACTGCTCATAAGTACCTCGTTACGGTTAACGGCACCCCCATGGTGTACAGTCGGCCCTCTGTCTCCAGGGGTTCCACATCTGCAAATTCAACCGACCACGGATCAAAAATGTTTGACAAAATAAGTTCTAGGAAGTTCCAAAAAGGAAAACGTGAATTTGCAATGGGCCAAGCACTACACCGAACCCAAGTGAATGACGTCAGCGTAAAGAGAGGGGGAGCATAAATGAAATTGCGCTTATAATTATATCTTCTATGCGTGCTACAATGGTTGCGTCTGCATTGGACATGTATGGACTTTTGTAATTTTTCCCTAAAAATACAGTACATTAACTATTTACATAGCAGTTACATTGTATTAGATATTATAAGTAATCTAGAGAGGATTTAAAGTATATGGGAGGGTGCGTGAGGGTTAATAAAACAAATACTCTGCCATTTTATATAAGAGATTCGAGCACCCGTGGAGGGTGCAGGAACTGATCCACTGTGGATACCGAGGGGAAACTACACAAAGGCGCTATGAACAGGGCTATGAAAATGGAAGCAATGTTTTTTCTTTTATGTACATAAAGATAAATGTTTGAAAAAACATTAAAACTTCAGTAAAACATTTTGACTGCATGAGACTCCACTCCAGACCAATCAAAGCTTAGTGGAAGCACCTATGGAGGCAAACCCAGCCGCAAGTGTTTTCGGATAACGATCTACTGGCTTTGCACATGGGTGGTGCAATTTTCATTCTTCCTGGCAAAGTTACTCAACCTCTGTCAAAGGTGGTTGATGGACAGAAATGTTTGTCTTGCCACAGACTTTCTATCTGAGTCAAGTGAGGACTTTGACTAGGCCCCTCAATTACCCTCACTTTCTTCTTGTTATGCTACTCCAGTGTAACTTTGCCGGAGCGTCTTGGGTCACTGTGCCGCCAAAATGTTAGCTTTTAGCTTTTGTGCAGTTGGAAGCAGCTGTCCCTCTTTAACTTTTATATTAAACGTCTGCCCTCAGTCCTGACGTCATTCCCCGATAATGAGAAGCAACTCCATAATTTCAGACTGGGACACCATCACTAAGAGTAGGAATAGCACTGGTTTGTTGGTGTGCTGTTGGGTTCATGGCAGACTTTGCACATTTCAGAGTGGGCTTCACACCACTATTTCTAACTTTTTTACAGTTCCCAGCTGCTTGGTTTGTAGAATAACCTGACCTAGATGTTGTCCGTCTTGTATAATATAAGTTTTACCTCTTAATCATTAATGTGACCAAAGTTGAAAGGATACTCAACGTCTTTTTGAGTTTGAATCTCCCTCTTTTGTATTCCTGATTCTATCGAACCTTTATATCATGACTATTCAAATCACGGTCCTCAAGGTCTGAGCACTGCTGATTTTATAGCCTTCCTTTACCTTGGAACCAGATGTAAAGTCTGTGGCCAATCAGAATCAATAATTATTAAACTAACTGCCTGGAAGAACTGAAAACAAAGCATGGATCTGAAGAGCCCTACTCTATATTCTATAGTTGCTCCGAATGAGGTTTCATAACTTTAACACTAGGTTGGCCGGCGCAATGGCGTTAAATGCTGAGCTGCCCCTCATATCCAAACCGTGACCCTCAAACCAGGCATCATAGCTGAACAGCTGGTGAGGCTCTGTAATCCGTTATCCTGTGCAGTCCTTAACACGTGGATCACAGCCACCAAATTCAGTCCCCAATTTACATCCATCGTTTCTTAGCAGCTGTAAGAGGCCTCCAAGAGTACCTAGCATTCTTTTACTGCAAGAGCACATTTGAATGACAAAATTAAATGAAAATTTTATGTTAATGATACACTATAAATTATAGTTTCAGATACAAGCTAATAACAACCATTGAGCAGCACTGCGCACCATTCAAGAGAAACAATAGCTAATACTGCAGCTGTATGGGTGGCTGGGAATAGACCAAACAATAGGCATGGACCTTATCACGGGCCTACAGAGCCTGAAAGGCAGGAACATGGGTGCAGTTTCATTCTTAGCTTCTTTGGACACTACGAGGTCTAGAATACAGCAAAATAATAATCAGTCAGCTGCAGTATTAGCACCAGTGACTACTGTACTATGTCTAATTTCCATAAGCCCACCATCTACCATTTAGGGTTGTACATTCACTGACTGGAAATGAAGGCATGCAGCAGTTATAACGGACATCAGTGACATTCCTGAGCACTCACTGAAAGGGAAATATTCCATACGATATTCTTACAAAGAAGCCAAAGGGCAAGTTAAGGAAAGATGTTTCTGACTGAACAATGTGAAGATTCAAATCCTAAGAGTGAAACTAAACTCTGAAGTGCACTGATCCAGTAATCATTGGGAAATTCAGTAATTCCATTTCATTGATTCTTTCTTATGAAAGAGTCGGAGCAGCGGGGGAAGACCTACGGCCTCAGTCAAGCTGAAAAACATGATGTAACTGGTGATATGTTCTCCTGTAGGAGGTCCTTGCCTCCCTTCTCCTCTGTGTGATTCATAGACTAGAAGCTGCCTCATTTTGTTGAGGCAAAATCTCCCTCGCTGTGTTCAGTGGTGGAGAAAGTATTCGATTTTTGTACTTAAATAAAATTAAAGATATCACACCAAAATGTGAAATACTGCTCAAATAAAAGCAAGTCAGTCGCACTGTTGGGCTACCACTAGGCCTAGGCGATATGACGATATCAGTACCAGTAACTGGCAGAGAAGTAGGCTAAGGCTACACATAAAGAAAGATAACTGAAAGACACATAAATTCAGCCTTCTAGCCTGATTTCTTTCGGCACATAGTCTTTGATAAGAGCATGAAGTTTCTTTGATTGTATGGAAGCTTAATGATTTCCTGGCTTTTTAAAATTAATTTAAGGGGTCTTGAGCATGGATCCTCCTTTAGACCAGTACGATTGTTCTGTTCCGATCCTGATGGAGGTTGGCAGGCAGGCAATGGTTGGGTGAGGAGCATAAAAACAATATTCGAGATGGCAGGCAGAAGAGATGGGCGAAGGTCAGACGTAGGTCAGACGATGAACACTGGCCAATCAGAAGGGCAAGGTGGAACTCTCTGGAAATGCAGATCTTGTGTGTGTCTCAGGTAAACTAAAACGGAGGGGAAAATTAAGAGAATACCAGCCCCATCTGGGAAGAAGCATGACAACTAATGAGAATTGCTGGTGACTCTAGGAAGCAGGCAGAACAGATGGGAATCCCTCAGGGGTGTGGTTATGTGTGGTCATGAAAAGGAATCCCCTCGTGATGTAGATGGACCCAACGTGGATGCTAAAGCCTTCTTTCTCCAGTCCAACATGAGAAATTTCTTGGTCCCTGGTTAGGTGGAGGGGCAGTTTTTCCAGCAGTATCACAAAAATATATATAACTCCAAGCACAACAGACGTCCAATTTATGTCTTAATTAATTTACTTGCTATGCTGTGGAAGGCAGGTAAGGGTGGCATGATTGAGCTGCGTCATAGTCAGGAAGGGGTTGTGGAATAAATATTCACCCTTAAGTAAAGCACTTAGGTGGACAACCATAAATAAAAGTAATAAAAATAGTTGGTTTGATATAGACTCCATGTGTCACTTGGCTGAATTGTCAGGATGCAGAATGGAAAGACCTTAAAATGACTCTGCAGCTCATGTATGAGTGACATTCTTCTGTAAGTGCCTTCTTTATGAGCTTAAGTAATAAGGTGTAAGACCCACCACCACAGCTACCCTCATAGGCTGAAGTGTCTTCCCCTCCAGCCCCATTCTCCCATTGCTCAACATCAGCAGGTGACTGTAATGCACCATGTAGTCTGTAACACATCAGGAGCTTATATGCAGGACGTAGATACATAATCATCCCCTGAGGTCTGACGACATCCTCTGGATACGGTCTGCATCCCATGACAGGTCACTGTACCTTCAGCAAATTTCGCCTGCATACTTGGGACAGTTAAGTATTTCTGTACCAGAATTACATTTTGGGATTGTAAGGATGACAGTCACATTGTAGACACTCATCGGTCAGCAAAAGGAAGGAAGGAAGGAAGCAGACATTTTTATACACAGGGCAAGCTCCCTCTCTCGGTCAGTAACTACCAGCAAACGACAGACTCAAAGGGCCTTCTGCTTTCAGACTGACCCCCTCTCATTTTTAGGTATATTTTCCACTGGGTTCCCTTCATAGAACTTGCCCTCAAGTCTAACTTTTCCTGCACTGCTGTCTCCTGAACCTCTTTCCCATCTACAGGTGAAACTAAACATCCATTCGATGAGTTTATTCATACCAGCTGTCACTACAAGACAAATAGGTTTCGAAAGCAGTGATAAAACGTAACACTTAGACAAATTTGCATCTGACTTGACAGTGAGGTTGATTGATTATGTTTATCTGAATATTGATGTGCCCTGTGCAGATGTGAGGGGGTTTGCATCACTAAAGGCAAGTACGTGCTGTCGAAGTGTTGTTCCCCGTGCCACATGTATAGTCCTGTCACTCAACCTTCTAGCTGCCTGACAAACTCTGGTTAAGTTAATAAAGGCCTTTTTTCTCAGTGGAATAAAGAGAAAACAGTGAATACTTGAAGTAACCTGTTTTAGTGACATCAGGGTTCCTATAGGAAGGATAAAGGTTTTCAAAAAATGGGCCATTTTCTCTGTGGACCTTAATGGGGTGGTTCGTATCCTATCCATGTGACTGAGGCAGTATAGGCCTGTTTGGGTGTGACTGATTATGGGGAGGAACTCACGGTATTTAATAGGCACTTTCACACTGCTGGAACTTTTTTCTGGAACTGGGATCTTTTTCCAAAACCAGAGACCGCAGGAATTCAGCCTGATTGTAGTTCCTCAGAGTCAGTTCCAGAACCATTTTTTAGTACCTACTCCATATTCGGTACTTTTCATTTAAACAAGAACTACTGAGGAGGCTCCTACAGCCATAGCTTGCTGATTGGTTGGTGCTAACAGAGATAGCTTGCTGATTGGTTGGCGCTTACAGTCATAACTTGCTGACTGGTTATTGCTAACACAGATAGCTTGCTGATTGATTGACCAGAAGCACCGGCACTAACTCGGAAGTTATGCGGAAGTGCAGAAAAAGGGATGAAAAGCAAAAATTGAGCAGATAGAATTACTTTTGTGCCAAAATTACATTTACTGCATCAAATAATACAGTTTTTTCTTGTGTCTCCATATTTCTGCATCGGAAAATTTGATCGATAACCAATATACTTTTGTCTATATTGCCAGTGAAAGTTGCCAGCACTTATTAGTACAATAATGTTAAATCGTATTTTATTTTGTGAAAAATGAAAGATTGATCTGCTGACCAGGTTTAATAAGAATCATGAACATGTTACAAGTCATATAAGTAAAATATACATAAAAGCCTGTGTCATTTTTGACCGCGATCGATCCCCCCTGTAACTAATAACTAACAAAATCACTTATCCTCTATTGTTTTGGAGCAGCCTAACCTAAGAACGTTTTGAGTCTCCTATGCTTATTTAGCATAAAGGCCCCAGTTCCTGTTGTGTGGTGGGAAAGCGAGACACGGAAGTGGCCAGGAGCTACAAAAGTTCCAGTTCGAGATGGACTAGGGGCTTGTAAACTGGGGCCAGGTTCCGGAACTTCGGTGTGAAAGCACCTAATGTATTCCATTGTGCCTAATGTATTCCATTGGGGGGGTCTTTCATGATGGTCCCTCCGCCATCTGGGGGAAACACTCTGTCTGTTCGGAGGAATCCGAACTTCTTTGATCTGAACTGGTTGGGGCTGGAATATGTACCAAAAGGCATCGCAAAGAACAATACACCACTGGTCAGTTTCCAGTGTCATCAATATTTAGAGTAACCATTAAATCATCAGATAATGATGAACAACAAAATCCAACAGTGTATCGTTGACTTTATACATAAAGGCAGTTTAATGGGTTTGTTAGTGTGCTTTTTAATGGCCGATTTTGCAGTAACCTGCCCAGCCATTGACCCAGTTAGAGAACCTGGGCTGGCTTAGCCCCTGTATTGCCAAAAAGAGAGGAGGTTTCCAACCACAGAAATGTACATTTCAGGTGGTGGAAAATGACTCTTCACCTATTAGCTATTCTTTCCAAAATGAAGATCCACTGGAAGGCAGAAATTTTTTAAAAATTCAGTTTCAGAGACTTTGACTGGCCAATATATCCCTGTTGTGCAAGTTTTATTAACTTTTTAAACTTGAAACCTTGTTTAAATATTCCGCACACCTGTTGTTGTGGCAACCCATTCCTTTTTTTTTTGTGACCACAGTGGCCTTCTTCAGAAGTGCAAATGGGACAGCGTCAGTTAAAAGACAAAGGGGAAGAATGTGAAGAACCTGCACTGTACAAATAGCAAAGTAAGCGAATGTCACGTCACTCATTCACAAGTGCATTAACAAATTAAACACACACTCGCACAGAAATGCTGCTGTTTCCACATATTAAAATGAGCAAATACTTAATAAATATGTATCTATATCACGTTTACCACAAAGGGAACTCTCATGTGTATTTTGTTACACATTCACTGTCTTGGTGGCTTTTAGCTCTCTGTGACTCAGTCTAATGCTCGTGCCCTAGATAACTGCCAAGGTGGCATTAAAGGCTAACCTCACTGTGTTCAGTGACACCAATCATGTACCCTTGAAACTCATTTAACTGTAGAAGATGTCAAATAGTTTAATTCCTAATTTCTATCATTTACATTGTGTTTGGGGGGAGAGGGAACGTTGTGGGTTTTACAGGGGAGTTGGTCAATTCTCAATCAAACAAACAAAAAATAATGAAATATACACACACAAACAAATAAATAAAACTACATATTTAAATTTTTTAGGACCCCTCATAGGGGGTGGCACGGTAGTGCAGTGGTTAGCACTGTTGCCTCACACCTCTGGGATCAGGGTTCGTGTCTGTGCCCGGGTTCCATGTGTGTGGGGTTTGCATGTTCTCCCCATGGGGTTTCCTCCGGGTACTCTGGTTTCCCCCCACGGTCCAAAAACATGCTGTGGTTAATTGGAGTTACCAAATTGCCCATAGGTGTGAATGTGAGTGTGCCCAGCAATGGGTTAGCGCCCCCATCCTGGGTTGTTCCCTGCCTGCAGTCTCCAGGATAGGCTCTGGACCCCCTGCGACCTGAAATGGAATAAGCGGTTCTGGAAAATGGATGGATGGATGGATGGATGGATGGATGGATGGATGGACCCCTCATATTTGCATGTTCAGATCTGGAAAAAAGGGAATTTATGAATTATTAGACTTCGAAATCGATTCGCCAGCACACCCCTACAGTCCATGACATTTTGGTACGACATAAATGTATCTGCCAACATCAAAAGGTTGGGGAACCCCTAAATTAAATAATCAAAATAAGGCAGTGGTGCATTCTGGACCAGACACCCGAACACATCCGGTATCACATGAAGTTTTCAGAGAAAAGTCTCATTCAGCTGACTACAAATATTTAGTAAAATATCATATTGGGTTAAAAGATTTCCATTTAAAAGGTAAATGCAAATTCTGGGGAATGCACACTTGAACCAGTACAAGGGACCAGGTGGAAGCCAGCAGTACCTCTGTTCCAAGTGTGTCCAAGAATGAGAAGTAACACTACAAGGCAGCTGGAGAGACCTGCAGAGAATCGCAAAGTGCAACAGTAAAGCCAAAAAAGACTAATCTGGCCTAAGACCAGAGAATTTTTATGTTAAATTAGCTGGTAATTGGGGCCAGATTTGGTCACCGGTGATCTGTCTGCTAAGGCCCCTGCCTTCGACTGCCGCCCCATCTACACGGCACCTGACCCCCATGCCCCCCCCTGTAGGTGGTGGGCCTACAAGAGCTAGTTCAGGTGGCTCAGGCATCTATCTAGGGTGCCTCCTGGACGCCCCCCCCTCCCTCAGGTACATCCAACTGGGAGGAGGCCCCAGGGCAGACCCAGGACAAACTTTAGAGATTATTTCTCTCAGCTGGCCTGGGAACACCTTGGCGTTCCCCCAGAAGAGCTGGAGGAGGTAGAGAGGGAGGTCTCGACATCCCTGGTTAGATTGTTGCCACTGAATAAGCAGCAGATAAGGGATGGATGGATGGATGGACGGATGGTATTTGGTGTTCAAAAACTTCTTTACGATCAATTATGTTAAAGGCTTGTTATGAGTAAATATTGAATCAGGTAGACAGCTGTATAATACAGATGCACAATAGGATCCACAGTTCAGCATTCAACAAACAATTTCAATCACAACTTCAGAATGTCACGCTCCAGACTAACTCTGACGTAACGCCAAACTGCCCCCACCCCTGCTTTGTGGTGCACCAGTGGAAGACAACGTCACGGGGCTTTGTGAAGAACATTTCCTCCCAAAAGAATACTTTTTAAGATGTTAACATTTTCTCATACTGTCACTGTAGCCAATTATACAAGAAATTAAACAATGGTCACCCATGCACTATACTATTGCCTTAATCCATAATAATTAAAACATTAACTTTACTAACATTTAAAATATAATATAAATTAGGTCATAAAAATTGCTATATATATTATTACAATATATTTGCAGGTTTTACAAAAAGGGATGTTATGAAACATGCATGACATTAAACTAGAGAATCCTACCACTTACACGAATGTGCCATAATAATGTGCGAATCACCACAGCTAATGATAATGCTGTTTATTTGTTGATCGAGGTGCATCGATGCAGCAATGGTGACAGGCACAATACACGATGCTGTATGAGTCATAACACGATGACTCATACTCATAACACGATGCCAAGATAATACGTACATAATATGTCTTCTCACGGATTTCAGCCCACGGACGTGACATTAAGCGACATCAGGTCACTGTGTAACTCTGGCTAACTTATAGTTACTAACCAGCTACTTACATGTGTCCCTCACAACTTTAAAATAATGAAGAAGAAGATCCAGTTCTCGTTCTTCACTTATCATGGTTCCCCTTGGCACTGCTTAATTCTCTGCTGTATTTCCTACTTAGACTTAGTTCCACCTACACTGTCATGGAGTTATTTCTTTTAATAGCTTTTCTGAATTGGTTTCTATAGTGTTTTGCATAGGTATTGTTTCCCATTGAGTATCTCGAATTTACTGGTCACAAACCTAGCAACACCCGGAAGCTGGCTCCTTACAGCTGTGCGTTAGTGTGCTGTGTTGGGCGAACGTGTCTGCTGAATAAATAAGCATATTGTAAGAAATATATCCACCAGTAAATGTGATACTCTTGCAGTACATGCTACTTGGAGTTACTGATCCATCTCGCCCATAGAAACAGACACATAACATGATACTGCTAACTGGAATCATCCAGTGATTTTAAACTAGTACCTGCAGAAAATGCTAACACACCTTTACAGGGGGCTGAGATAACAGAATTGCCCTTGTTTGCCATTTTGATTGATTCACCTAAGATAAAAGATATTGATTGGGGGAAAAAACACACATTAGTTAAAGCCTTGGCTGCTATACTGAAATGAGAACTGCATCCCCTTCTTAACAGGAGGGATATCAATAATATTGATATCAATATAATTCGTTTTACTGTAACAATATAAAATGAATGCTGTTGCCTACACAAAACTATGCAGCTTAAACTGTCCTCGATTAAATGCATCAGGAAGGTCGTTTATTGGTGCGCTCCTCTGGAAAACCAGAGCTTATTCGAATCAACTTGCAGCTCCATCAAGCCAAGTGTAGATACCAGCACTAAGAAGCAAACAACAGTGAGATAACAACTGTATGCAACACGCTAAACAAAGGTACTCATGAGGAGGGCTACACCCATTCTGCTTTCGCAGTTAAGCTGCTGGATCTGGTATTATTTTTAATTATAAATCAATATTCTTAGACAGTAACACCTCAAATAATAGCCTGCACACAAGGTCTTAAGTTATGCACCATTGATGGATGGTTCACAAATGACTGAATCATTGATTATATAGCTGTTATGACGTTTTTATGCTTGCCCATTCTTATTGAATGTTACCTAATGATTCAGTGTTTAAGTGTTGTTTGTGAAGGGCCTTTTATCTAAAGTGTTACCTCATTTTGATAGTTTAGGTATTTTTTTCCCTCCGTACAACTCAGGGATAATTAACTATAATTAATCAATAAGCTGGAGAGGAAAACAAGCAATCTGACATCACAATAAACTGCCTGGATGCAGAACAATGGCCCAGCAGGGGACATGAGTAAATTGACTGTCTCCATTTCCTTGGTGAGAAATCACTTGCTCTCAGCCCACAAATGTGCTTTTAAGTTGTGGGGAATTTTTGAGTTGGACTTTTTTCCTACAATGTATCCACTTTCTGTAAAGGTGCCTTTGACCCCACTTGACGTTGCCCACGTTGGAAACTTTAACCCCGCAGCCAGTAACCACTGACAGGCAGCTATGACTTTATATCTTCAGAAAGACGTAAAAACACGTACCGTGCCGAGCTGGTGTTCTGACCACATCCTATAAAGTTACGATAAGATCACTGACATTACACATACCTATGAAAAAGGCAGGGTTTTATGTCCCATAAGTAACATTCTTAAATTAAATCTAAAAATTATAAAATTATACACACTTCATGAATTTTCACTTTTGCAAGAACAAAAACTGTCCTCTCAGAGGACGAATCCCTCATGTGATTATTACCAATAGAACGAGTCCCTCATGTGAGTTTATTCCCAATAGACGAACAAATCCCTCATGTGAGCTTATTCCCAATAGATGAACAAATCCCTCATGTGAGCTTATTCCCAATAGATGAACAAGTGCCTCATGTGATCTTATTCCCAATAGAACGAATCCCTCATGTGAGCTTATTCCCAATAGACGAAAAAATCCCTCATGTGAGCTTATTCCCAATAGACGAATGAATCCCTCATGTGAGCTTATTCCCAACAGACGAACGAATCCCTCATGTGAGCTTATTCCCAACAGACGAACAAATCCCTCATGTGAGCTTATTCCCAATAGAACGAATCCCTCATGTGAGCTTATTCCCAATAGAACGAAAACGTCATGTGAGCTTATTCCCAATAGAACGAATCCGTCATGTTAACTTATTCCCTGTAGACAAATGAATCCCTCATGTCAGCTTATTCCCAATAGACGAACGAATCCCTCATGTCAGCTTATTCCCAATAGACGAACGAATACCTCATGTGAGCTTATTTCCAATAGACGAACGAATCCCTCATGTCAGCTTATTCCCAAAAGACTCTCGCATAAATCTGATCAGATGACGTTGCATTTTTTTCGAATACCTTGTTTATTGGTGTTTATTGTTCATGCAGAATTTCTGGTAACACTTTACTGAAAGCACTCATGTATAATACAGTATAGATAGCTTAATAATGCATGCTAATAATGCAAAATATTATAGACATAGTTTTTGGTTCGGCAGCTTGAAAACTTTAAATAAAAAAGAAACATGCCAAAATAAATCCGGGTGCGAGAGCCAACCCAGCACCGGCCCGAGCACCAGCACCGGCACAGGCCCCGGCACCGGCCCCGGCACCATGTTGGTGGAAATGAGGTAATAGGATGCTTGTTACTATTTGGAAATGAGGTAATAGGATGCTTGTTACTATTATCGCTATATTATTATGCTTTGATAAGCTGCCTGTTCCTGTTTACTGCTTCTGATTTTGGATTTAGTTTTGTCCACCACTTTTTGACCTGTTTTCGAGATTTTCACTACATTTTGTGCACTTGGACCAGTTTCCTTGTCATTAAAAAAAAAAATTAACAAGTTTTGTTTGCCAATGTAGGAGAACACAGAACTACCCCATCTTACTTTCCTATGAGATACACACATATGCAAGTGAGAACAAAGCCTGGGATCCGAGTACAGGATCAGCCATTTATCCAGCGCTCCTGGAGCAGTTTTTGAGGTTAAGAACCTTGCTCAAGAATTCAGTGATGATGTATCCGCTCTGCTGACCACAAGAATTAAACTTGCAACCTTCCTATCACAGACACAGAGCCCTAATCTGTAGAGCGACATACTGCCCAACACCAAACAGTGGTCTGCTTCTTCCAGGAGTATAAATACTATCCTCACAAATAAACAAAGTCATCAATATTACATTCACAGTCTTCTTATTCAGATTAGCATGTGTTACGTTTCATTGTGCAAGGGCACTTTCTCTTGTGTGTAAATTAAAAGCCTGAGTTTGTGATTTTGTGACACCCACAACTTCCTTCCTAAATGCTTCAGTCACAGTTACAGTCATTTACACGAACTACACAGTTACAGTCATCTACACGAACTACACAGTTACAGTCATTAACCTCCAGTCTTTCTGTTACTGACTGACTTAACATATTTTTTATTGCTTTGCATTGCTCCAAACTAGACTGGTCCACCACAAATGGTGAAAGGCTGATTTCCGTGAAACACTTTGGAGCCAACTCGTTAATCATAGTTTTACACACTATCACATGTTATTGTTAACTGACAGTACTGTATAACAGTAATAGCAAGGAGCACTTTGGCTGTGACTAGACCAGACCTTAGGCCTTCTGCACTTTTTAAAGGTTAGGTTTTGTTCAACCTGAGCTCCGGTAAATTAGCTGCAGGATTCAAATCACTTAGCTGAATGAGAAATAAATTAAATTTCACGAGCAATTTACATAGTCTGTTGATTTTTTTTTTCTGGGGGATGCATAAAAATGCAGTATCTCTCAGTACCAGCTTTGAACGAAGTCAGTTGCTTCATTTTGTCCGGGCCGTGGACTGTATATTAGGAAAAGTTCATGCAAATGACGTCAGATGGATTATACAGTCAAAATGCTAGGTTAAAATGTATCTAGCGCTGGCATAGTTTATTGCTGATAGCTTATTTTAGCAGATTGTTCGAATTGTTTCCTCTAAAACTAAAGCAGAGTTCATTAAAAAAAAGGGGGTGGAAAAACCACTGCATGTGAAAAGAAGCGCGGCGCTTTCTTCGAGCGTTTCAAAAAAATATTTCATCATTCAGGAGGTCCTTCGCTTGAAATATTACACAGTACAACTGATTTCGGGAGAAGTAATTTGATTTTCAAATCGCATATTACTGCTTTCCTGATTAGGGTTTAACTGCGAAGGGTTTGAAGCGTTTGACAAAAGTTATGCGTTTAATAACACTCAGTACTGCAGTGATTTAAGAATTATGGTCATATAAATAAGGCATAAATAATTTTAAAAATCAAAGCAACTACCGCTGCCAAATTCTTATAGACCTACAGGAAGCACACGGCCAGTTCTACCACAGAAAGAACAGCTGAAATTCATACCAAGATCTCATTGATGGTGCTCTCCGTAACTAAAGTACTCGCTGTTACAGGTGTTAAAATACATCATGGCCATCCATACTATTTATCCATCATGGGGAATTGCTGGATTGAGGAGAGCACATTAAGCAAGGCGCTAGCGCATTGCTGGGGACTCCCTCGTACACTGAGCAATTCGGAGATACCTTGGAAGAGGCTGCAGATGTTTAGGGGACTGCGGCGCTGATCTGGTCCCTCCCAAGGCTGAAATCAAACCTACGCCCTTGCCCAGTTCACCTGAAGCCACTGACTGCTAATTGAAAGCACCATCAAACCCAAATTTTTTCTTTTGTCATGGAAGAGTGTCCCATATTCAGGGTTGGCAAATTTGGCCAGCGGGCTGGAGGGAGATTCTCAATTGAAGACAAGTCTGCACACACATGCACACGCATTTACGTGCATGCAACAGGTTTATTACCTTGTAAATAGTCTGTAGCGTTCGCAGTCTACCCCAGGGCTTTTGATGCAGCTAATTTTAGGTTATAATGGAATAATATATATTTGCCGTAAGATTTCTTGCGTGAGCTTTAGAGTCTGAGAGCGTGAGAGCTGGCATCCCTGCATATTCTTGTATTAAAGATTATAAAATTAGTTAATAAAGGGTACAGACAATATTCTAATAAAGGTTTGTCAGTAAGGTTTGTGTAAACGTGCGTGCCAATATAGGGAAGGATAACCTCACGTAAACGTTAACCTCAGGTGCGGCTCTTACTGTGATTCTGGCTGGGTAACATTAATTGTGTCTGAACTACGCCATCAGGTGGTGAAAATAATGTATTGACGTACTGGCCGACATGAATTAAATATCCGGGTGTCAGCATCGGCTCGGCGCGTGGGAAAGAGCACGTCGGCGTTCTGTTTGGTTTGAGCACGTGGGATTGATATTAAATTAAGAAAAAGGTCAGTCTCACAGGCAAACCGTGAGACTGGACACGTAGGTACTCAGTAATGACATGCTATCGTCTTCATGTATGTGGAATTTCGGTACTGAGCGCAGTCCCATTCATTGGCGTGCCCTGGAATCACTGGGGAATGCGTTTTCATAACATAATGCTGTATTTATGTAGCATCACGATAAGCTCACTGACATTACACATAACTATGAAAAAGGCAGGGTTTTATGTCCCATAAGTAACATTCTTAAATTATATAATAAAATTATACACTCTTTATGAATTCTCACTTTTGCAAGAACAAAAACTGTCCTCTCAGTGAACGAATCTCTCATGTGAGCTTATGCCCAATAGATTAACGAATTCCTCATGTGAGCTTATTCCCAAATTCCCAATAGACGAACGAATCCCTCATGTGAGCTTATTCCCAATAGATGAACGAATCCCTCATGTGAGCTTATTACCAATATATGAACGAATCCCTCATGTGAGCTTATTCCCAATAGAATGAATCCCTCATGTGAGCTTATTCCCAATAGATTAACGAATTCCTCATGTGAGCTTATTCCCAAATTCCCAATAGACGAACGAATCCCTCATGTGAGCTT
>JAAGVU020000129.1:6183340-6204281 GCA_011763525.2 Mormyrus iriodes
GCTTATTCCCAGTGGAACGAGTCCCTCATGTGAGCTTATTCCCAGTGGAACGAGTCCCTCATGTGAGCTTATTCCCAATAGAACGAGTCCCTCATGTGAGCTTATTCCCAGTGGAACGAGTCCCTCATGTGAGCTTATTCCCAGTGGAACGAGTCCCTCATGTGAGCTTATTCCCAGTGGAACGAGTCAGGATATCATTCCTTCATCTTGGTTTAACATATTTGTATATGCATGGATTGGGGTGAATAGCACATTTATAATGTGACACTGAGCAGCGTTCTGAAGGCTTTCTTTGACCCACTGCAATCGGTGTGTGATTGAATGTTCAAAGGCCTAAAGAGTTAATATTTCTGGGGTTGTTGTATTATGCTTTTAAATAGAATAGTAATTATTGGCCCTTTTATGTAACTGGGGTCTCTGCTTATAATTGGATTAGCTCCTAGTTATTTTATTACAATATCGTCTGATTTAATGTAAAACCCCCCAGCTTGGTAAAACCACATGGCACTGAAGTAAAGCAGACTCCACACCGTTAAAAATGAACTATTCAGTTTGGGTGGATGCAGAGATGGTGGCTGCTTTGGAAATAGGTCATTTGGTCTGAAATGAACAAACTTCTTCACCCTGCGTCTAAAACTGAACAGAAGAGTTTCAGAATAATTACTAATTACAGAAGTGCAGATCTTTTTCTAGATAAAGAATTAGGGCACAGTTACAAAACAACCTAAAAGTAGCAGGCAGTCGAGTCACCTCTCAGAATGGAGCATGCAGCCAGCACTTCATCTTTGCATATCTATCTCCTTGAATTGCTTATTTTCCATCTGCTAATCTCAGGGAACGATGCCCATTATGAATGCTATTGAAGGATTGGCTTTTAACTGAAAGATCAAAGGTCACCACATTTATTGTCTACCTTTCCTTTGCAATTTGTTGTTGCAGAAGCCAATGCATCAATATTTTGAAGCAGAAATGGATCCTGGAACCTGAAACTCTAGTGTTAAACTTTTATAATAAGCGAGGAGGGTGGCAGCACGCTTTGAGTAACACAGTCTCTATAAGCTGGGCTTCCCTGCAGTGGGCTGAATGTCGCACATATCTAGGCTTATTTAAGGCAGATGAAACCCAGCAAACGCCACCGTCTCCCTGCTGCCACAGCTTTATAAATCACAACTCTGTTTATGCACAGCTGCTTCCCAGTTTGCATTGTAACTCAAAGGAATTACCTTTTCTGTATAACTTCCATTCAGACCTTATGGACAAATGCACATTGAATGTTGATATAGTGGAACTACAATAAGGGACGCCAAAGACAGCAGAAAAGCTCAGACTGAAATAAAACAATTCATTACAAGATTGCAACATGAAAAAAAAATGAAATGCAGTACATATAGCCTTTGCCTTTACAGCTGTAATCTACTCAGGCTCTAACAGGAGTTCGCAGTAAATACGAACTTGCTAATACCAATAGAATTTTTACACATTTAAGTTGCTCTAAACATAAATGTGCTGCTGTAGCTCTAAAAAAGATGTTTGGTTTTAATGTGTAAACAATAAATAATGTTGAATGTTGGTCGATTTCTGCATTCCATATGATCACTTATTAACTACATGTTATAGCACAGGAAAAACGAAACATATAAAAACCAATATGAATTTATAATGTGAAAAACTTGTTATAAACATTTTGAACAGAGTAATGTATATGAGGTCCATGGTGGTCTAGTGGTTAGGATTCGGCGCTCTCACCGCCGCGGCCCGGGTTCGATTCCCGGTCAGGGAATGTATGTTTTCTTATTTATTCTTTTTTTGGTTAATATTCATTTTACATCGCATTATAGTACGCACTTTTAAAATCTTTTAAAATACGCTTATCAATATGCGTGGTCTCTTAAACATTCATATGGGTACAGAGAAAAAGCAGAAATTTTACAGCCGCAAGCCATCTGACCACTAGGTGTCAGTGTTTCCAAAGTGCAAACCTCGATGAAGCAGGAAAGCCCTCTTCCCTTATTTTCTTTGACTGCGTGAAGTCCAGGTAGCGACCAAATGACAACAGTGGGGCCTTCTCGTCGCAAGTGGATGTGTTAACAGATTGCTGCTAACTCTTTAAAAAGTAAGACATTTACTGGTGTAGCAAATGAAAAGTAGGTCGTATATATTTTCCGGCGCAAACGGGCCGTCTTACAGTGATTTGGCAGCCGGTCTGTGAAGCTGCAGTTGCCGAAGATGGCTAACACTGTCTAGCGCTATGTAATCCACAGCACGTATTTAAGCAGGAAGCCAGCTGCACAGAACTGAACTTCACTGTGATGGGGTGACTTTGCCAGCCCTGCCTGAATAATAACTCGCTTAATTTTGTTGTTTCTAGTTTCGAGTCATTTATTATAATGGGACAGCTAGATGAATGCTGTCAAGACAGGGTTGGTAATAACTTCAGGTCATCTAGCAAGTGTCAGTCTAGGAGCTTAAAATTGGCATGTAGGGTCTCAACAGTAAGTAACCTGGGAGGCTTGCATCAAATACAGATTTCCTGCCCATAAATATTGTAGCTAACTTGATCTTTGAATTATTGCTAGCTAGATAAACTGCTAACTGAATGTGACCAAGTTAAATGTGAAATGCACATTTATGTGTTTGTCATTGTTTTAATGCATAGCTTATAGATGTATATAGAGTATAGAAAGTTGAAATCTGTTTTGCTGTTGGTTTTATTTAGGTTGCAGCTACTAGACATCGTTTATGTGCCACCTTCAGCAGCTGGACCATGGCAGATGACAAGGACGTGTTGCGGGACGTGTGGTTCGGCCGGATTCCCACCTGCTTCACGCTCCACCAGGACGAGGTGACAGAGCGGGAGGCTGAACCCTTCTACGTAAGTACAGGCAAACTGACTACATCCTGTTTAAATTGTGTTCCTGAGACGCCACCTTCCCACACGTGAAACTGGGCAGGTGCTCATAGTTTGTCTGGTGGATTATTTCGTTTCATTCTGAGCCCTAGCTAGTTTTTAAAGCACACTAATGAAAGTTAGTGTATTATGGCTGCTGTCTTTGTCATAGCTGATACGGAAATGTAAATCTGATTGCAGTGGCTCTCAACTCCTCAGCCCCCTCAGCCAGTTCATATTTTTACTCTAGTGCAACAACAGCATTTCTGAGTCCGGTAATCTAGGACTCTATAATTAGCTGGCGAGTGAAATCGGGTGTTTAGGTGATGGAACAGAGTAGAAACTTGGCCTGGCTTGGTTTGGGGGCTGGATTGAACACCACTGATTCAGATGATACCAGGATTAGCCGTTTCAGATAATTCTGTGCAAATGCAGCTGAAAGAGACTTCACAAGCCTTTTCTTTTGTAATTTTTTATTTTTAATTATTACTTTTTGTTAGTTATTTTCAATGTGAAGCATCTTTGGCTTGATGAAAGGCACTATATAAATTCAATTTGTTGTTGTTGTAGTATGCTGGACATATTTTGAGATTAGTAGTCCCTGCATTTTCATGTTCACTTACTTGCTAATACTTGCCACATCTATGCAGCTGCTCCTGCCAAGAGTCAGCTACCTGACACTCGTAACAGACAAAGTGAAAAAGCACTTCCAGAAGGTGATGAAACCAGATGACGTAGAGGAGATGTGGTTTGAGTATGAAGGAACGCCGTTGAAATGGTGGGTGCTGTGGGGAGTAGACGTTGTCATCAGTGACCCTTGAATGTTACTGATTGTTGAGACAGAGAAGTACTTTTAAATGTGTTTGGCAGATTGTAGGCTTATTAAACAGCCACAGCAGGTGATGCTTGCAGCTGAATTATTCGTTTCTCCACCGATCCTGCAAGTAGTGTTGAGTTTAACTACATCCATAGAGTCACAAACCTGTGTGATAGATATGACGTATGTATAGTGTCTGAAAAATAATTCGCTACCTGCAATTACATATGTATTCCACATGGTGGTGTGGGAGTTTCAGCAATAACCGTTCTTAAGAGGAGTACAGCAATGTCTACAATATTATGCAAAACATTTGGAATTCCAGAAAGTGTGCACTTCACTCTCAACAATTTAAAGCCACACAAATGTTTTGAAAGCATGACATGGTGGTTTTGCTGTGATTGGTGGGTTTTAGGCACTACCCGATTGGATTGCTGTATGACCTTCATGCCTCCAACGCCGCTCTACCCTGGAGTATCGTTGTGCACTTCAAGGTACTCTGCCTCCCTTAGCCTCCCCACTTTCACTCTCTGCTTTAGCAAAATGCTAAGCTAATGGCTGGGGATTCCTCTCTTCCAGTCCACTGTTTCATTTGAACTTATTTCCTCATATTAATTGGACATCCTTTGCTCAGTGGTTTTTTCAGCGTATTTAATGTTATTTGTGTGATCTGCATGTCTATTAATTTTGCATAGGCTTGTTATGTTTCAATAGCTTGGGTTTAATGGGTTCTTTTCCAATTTAAAATTTGACGTTTGTAGGGTGCGAGAAAGCAGATGGTCACCACTAGATGTCAGTGTTGACTTACTTTTTCAGTAAATCTAGCGTCTAAGGTAAAAGTCAAGCGGGCTTTATTGCCATACCATCCATATACAGGTACAGTGATCCCTCGCTATATCGCACTTTGACATTCGCGGATTCACTGTATCGCGGATTTTATATGCAAGGATATCTAAATATATATCGCGGGTTTTTTGCTGGTTCGCGGATTTCTGCCGACGATGGGTCTGTTTATTTCTGGTACATGCTTCCTCAGTTGGTTTGCCCTGTTGATTTCACCGACCGAAATCAGCCGAGAATGTAAACATTACCAGAATGCAAATAGCGCATGACTGCAGTGTTCGTATTTTAGAAATATGATACTAATATTAAAGGAATAATCATATTATATCTAATATAACTGGGTATGTAAGTAAAACAAGTGAATTACTGTGTATTATAGTAAATATAAAATAATTTTTGTTAAAATATGTATTACGATGTGTTTACAACTACGTTTTACGTATTAAATAAAACTCTTCAATGATATAGGATACATATATTTGTGCATAGTATATAAACAGTGTGTTTACATACATAATTACATACAAAACGAATCTTCCCTAATATCTAAGAGAATATAAAGGGTTTATAAGGGCTTAAAATATACAAAAATAACCATACAAACATATGGTTTTTACTTGGCGGATTTTCACCTTAAGTGGGGTTTCTGGAATGCGACCCCCGCGATAGATGAGGGATCACTGTATACAGTGACTTGAAATAACATTCTTCCAAGATCACAGTGCAATATGCAAATAGCAGCAACAAACAAACCACAAGCAACATGGGGGGGGGGGGGGGGGTTCACAAAACTTAAAGTGCAAAATTATGGGGCTGGACACAAAGGGTCTTATATGTTTTATGTGTATGTAAACAGTAAATTAAGCAGCATGAAAGCTGGAATAGATATAGTGGAGTGAATAATTAGTTATTAACATTACAGGGATATTTTAAATGTTGCAATATCTTATTTGTGTGTAACATCTTATTTGTAATGTGGAATAGCACCAGATTGCTTGCTTTTATGGGTAACAACAGTCCATTTACCATCATTGAATTTGGTCTGACTCAACACCACATGGCCAGACGTGGGGGAGCCAAGTGTAACCAGGCCTTGCTTAAGTGGCAGACTTCTTTGTGATTGCAGAACTTCCCTCAGCAAGACCTGCTGCACTGTCCCTCCAACTCTGTGATTGAGGCCCACTTCATGTCCTGCATCAAAGAAGCTGACGCACTGAAGCATAAGGGTGCGGTGGTTAATGAGATGCAGAAGAAGGACCACAAGCAGCTGTGGATGGGCCTACAGAATGGTGTGTGATGGGTGATACCATTCTCAGTACCGGGGGGGTGTTAAGGGTGGCACTGTATAGATCTCCCTGCACCATTTCAGGTTCATATGGCAGGTGTTCTAATCCAGGGCTTTTATGGCTTAAAAACAATTATGATATCTTTAGAATACAAGACTTTATTTAATTTCTAGCATTTATAACAAGTGCAGAATTATTTTCTATTCTGTCATATTCAAAGATAATTTAGTTTATGCTGTCAAATTTGTACAGCGTCAGTTATCATGGACTTGGTTGTATCTCTGGGCAGGTATGGGAGTTTGTTACTCTGATAGAGAGTGCCAGTTAAGGGCCTTTAATGTTTAGAGGTGGGGTTTAGGATTGCATGACTGCTGCATTTTGGTGTAGGTCGGGGGGGTCTTTGGCATTGTTTTGTCCTTTCATGTCCCAGAAATGCTTTGCCTTGGGTCTTGCATGCGCGATGATCTTTGTTTTACGACATTCCGCGACTCTGATGAAGCTTGCAGGAACAGCCGGGCTATGATGTGAATGTTGATTGCGACCATAAGAAATTCACTTAGGTGACGCAGCCTTTCCATTGTGGCATAATTAAACCCAGATCATCAACAGGTCTGTTTTTACTGGACACGCAATAAACAGTCCCTCTCGGCCTGGTTTGGCTGCACTTTCCTCAGCATCTGCTGTTATTAAATTACTACAAACCTAATATTTTTAATCCAGCAGATGGTCTGATTTTTAATGTTTAAATGTAAATAAGTCCACTTTTGGTATCCTTACTCCTAAACTGCTCTTGGATTGAGTGCCATTTCATTTTTTGCTGTTTACGAAATTGTCATGCTTCTTACTGGTCAGCATAATAACCCAATTATTGAAATAAGTGTTTTGGGCCATTTTCAATGTATCCAAACCCAACTGTGTAACTGGGGAAAGATTCAGGATTTTTTCCTCCTACTTGCAAAGCTCTAAAGGGTTAGGCCAGCCAGCTGTAATATTGCCTTTGTACTAGTGTGCAGTAAGCTAGCAGGTGTTTCATGGTTCGTCGCTGACCATCGCTGAAACAGAGGGGCAGCTAACAGCGAGGGTCACCACCGCCGCCGTTTCTGTCTGCAGCTTTCACACCGCTCCGCTTGTTTTACGGAAACAGAGAGCCGAGGTGGGGGATGTGGAATGAAGCAGAATTCATACTGAAAACTTTCAAATGCTAAATTTAGTCACTGAACCAGCTTGTCAACTGGCCCTAGTTCCCGGCCAGAGACACCTGCAGTTGTGAAACGAAGTACGGGTGTCTGTGAACGTGAAGCAGCTTCTGGAGATGCATTGGGGGACGGACTCTCGCCAGTGCCCGCCCCATCTCCTTGCCTAGCTGGTCAGCTTCACATAAAGAGCCGGTGTCCTGCTCCCCTCCCCTAAGGCTGCTGGCTGCGATGATTTTGCTTCTCAGCTTAATTCCAAAATTAGTTTGAAGTTAGTGGGATGGTGTGATATCGTTGCATTAAACTCCACGGGCAGCGCATTTATTTACATATACACTGGTGTATATAATGCAGATACATCTGTCCCAAGTGACATAGAAGTCGGGTAAATAGCATGTTGCAAACACGCGTGCTGTCTGGGAGTCGGCTAGGCTGAGCTTCCACTAGATGCCTGGTAATTAATATAAGCATGAGCTTCAAAGCAATAACCCAATAAGACACCTGATACAGGGCGACAGGGGAGTGCAGTGGCCAGCACTGTCACCTCATACCTCTCGGACAGGGGATTGAGTCTCCGCCTGGGCTCCGTGTGTGTAGAGTGTGATGTTCTCCCCGTGTCGTCGTGGGGTTTCCTCTGGGTACCCCGGTTTCCCCATACAGTAAAAAAAAAAAAAAAAAAACATGCTGAGGTTAATCTGAATTACCTAGACTGTAGTATGTATGCGGTAGCTTGCATGTTCTCGCCATGTTGCACCAGGTTCAATCAGGAACTCCAGTTTCTTCTCTCAGTCCAAAGACATGCAGGTGATACAATCAGTAAATGGCCAGGTGGTTCATTCACCTCCCTGTGTTGACTGGGTTGAGGTCCTTGTTCCCCTTTGATTGTGTTCTGAATAAACAAGAAGGTGGTTGTAACACTAATTCAGAAATATGTAGGACTTCATAACCTGATCCAGGATTAGTGTAGTAGAGGACCTCTTCAGAAAGAAGACACAAAGTCTTCCTCAAAGCCTTTCTGTTTTATCACGTGGTCACCAGTTAAACTAGTGTTTCCCAGTGGCTTATAGAGCAAGTGAGCGTTATCAGAACAGCCCGCACAGCAGTCATCCTCTTCACAGTTTTGCCTGCATTTTCCCCACTGAAGAGATTGTTTTTATGCAGAAGGGAAGTAAGTCAGGCGAAAGTTCATACAGGGTACTTTTACTGGGAAACCCTTTTCTCGACAGTAAAAGTGAAACCTGGGTGTCAGGCAGCAGAGGGGTGAGATCGGTGTTTGAGAGTCAGAGGTGAGTAGTCCAGGTCCAGAAAGTAAAAATCCAGTCTAAGACTTTGTTTCAACTAACCAGTTGAGCATAAAGAGTCACAGTCACAGAGTACTCAACTGGCTGGTCGAAACAAAATCTCGGTCTGGATTTGTACTTTCTGAGCTATCCATTCCTGTTGAGCGTGATGAGTGAACGCAGCGACATCCACAGGCTACTGTCTTTTATTTTTACTTTTTATTGTCTCAGTTGGTTTTACAGTTTTTTGTCTGAACGTGTTCAGTCAGTGGTGGCGCATGTTTACTCTGGGCTAACATTTGGTGTAGCCGGAATAATAAGAATAATGAGATTTTTCTTTTGTAATTTCATCTCTGCCTGTAAACGTATAAGGTATTTCCTTCTGGATCATTCCTGTGATTAGCCGGGTCAGCGCACATGAGCAAGCTCGTGTATGGTAGCGGCTCTCCTGCCAGCTACTTGACGCCGAGCCCAGCTGTACGTGTCAGTGACTGTCGGCCTGCCCATTATCCTTGCCTGGTAGCTCGCCTGTCAGCTTTCACCATGGAGAATCCGCAGTAACACTGCGTTGGCCAGAGCCATGCTGATAGTCCTGGTGCAGAACCTCGGCTCTGAAGAGGAGCTGAAGTCAAGTCACTTCCTACAGGTCACTGGGAGAACACCCGTGCTTTCTCTAGTAGCTGAACTACATGCTTTAATTAAGTGCTCAGTATAATCGATAAATGCATTTCATGCTTTTTACTCCCTAATCCATTCGAAAGTGAAACCAGCAGGTAGCAGAAAGTCTGCCTTGTTCGTGTTTTCAGTAAAACATTGCCAATTAAAAAAAAAATGCATAAAATTTTAATCATCCTTAAATCACGTGACTGTAATCACCAGAATAGAAGTTCTTTTATTTTTAATGAAAATGCAATAACACGTGTCAGGTTTCTTACACACTTACAGCTTTCATCTGCCGTTTTAATACTTGTGACACGTGCAGGAACATCCTAATTTTGATGTGTCCAGGAGGAAAACTGACTTTTTGGTATCTCATATGGCACGAGTCTTACTGAATGACTTTAATGATATTTTTTGTCAGCACAGATTCCCAGTTTAATTGAGATGCTACTTCAGAAAAGGTCTTTTGCTGATGCTTGTTGTCTATCTTCTGTCGCTCCTCAGATAAATTTGACCAGTTCTGGGCCATGAACAGGAAGCTGATGGAGTACCCTGTTGAAGAGGCAGGCTTTCGCTACATTCCCTTCAGGATATACCAGGTGCGACGTCGTGAGCACTGTGATCAGATGCGGGTACAGATAACAGTCTTAAACTCATGACCTGGGCAGTCGGGGACTGTTTCTCAGTCTATACAGGGTAAAGCAGTTGAATTGTGAGCCAGCAAATGTGTTCTCTGAACACGCAGTGCAGGTGATACTTAATATGCGAACTTGACGAAGACGTTTACCACTTTTCCCCCAGCATGCTGTGCTGCAATGAGGTGGAACGGGGGTTTTTAGTGGTCTGGAAAAGGCACTTTTTTCCGCTAGTCATGCTTGTTTTTATTCCTACAGTCAAAAACCCTGCCCGAGAAGGGGTGAGGTATTCGTAGTAAGATTGCTTACATAGTGAGAAAACTATTGTCTTTAAGAACTTGTAGACTTTGATTAATTTGTTTACTTGTTGTGGATTATTTCTCCCCAAGGAGGCCTTCAGCCAGAATGCTTCTCAACCACAGGCCATCAAATTGCTATCCTATGTCCCCACTTTTTAAGTAAGGCCCTTTCATCCTTACATGTTTATGTGATGGTGATGAAGATTAAGATCATTGCCATTTTTTATACAAACCAACTTACTACTCTATAAATAGCTACAGCCAGGTTACGTCACCTCAGACTGAAGTCCTTGTTTATCATCCGCAAATCTTGTAAACCTGCTTTACTGATGGCTCTGTGTATCTGCTGTTTGGGTGTTATTCCTGAGTGCCCAGAGGCATGCAAATGGGCAAATTCGTGTTTCTAAGTTGCCCTTAGTAGGTCCCGGTAGTGTTGTGTTTAGAATCATAGCCAGGGTGTCCCTTGCCCCATGCCCTTGACCGGGACAGGGTCCAGGCCCACCCTGACCTTATAAGTGATTATGAAGACATGATGTGTGGATAGATAAATGGATCCTGTCCTAATGTGTAACTGCCATCATATGCCTACAGCCTTTGCTGTCATTCAGTACTGGAGTAGGCATGCATATTAACCTAAAATAAATCGTACGATATGTTGAAACGCCTTAGTAATTATATGGCAGTGGAATTCACAGATGATGCTGGTTGTTTGCATTCTTCTACAATTTCCCGTAACTTGTGCTAATCCAGGTGGACTTTTTACTGGAGCGATCCCACCTCTCGGACTTGAACCAGGAGTATACCATTTTTTTGTAACATTAAATACTTCCAGCAGATGGCGCTGTGTAGAACGTTATTATCCCTTGCATGATGCTGGATTTATTTTTATCTCCCCCCCCCCCCTTTTTAATGTCAGATCTGAGGCTTCAGGTCAGTCATGAGTAGACAGAGGGCCCAGCAGAGACTGGGAAAGAGTCCCTCAGCAAAGCCGCTGAAATTGGGTTTGCCCGCTGGCAGCAGAGAGCTGGCTGCTCCTCAGCCAAGGCTGAGAACCTCAAACCAGCAGGCGGTCGCTCCTCACTTTCGTACCTCATTTCCAGTAAGGCTCTTGCACCTCCTCTTGCTGGGCCTGGAGGGGCTTGTGGTCACACCTCCTCTCTCTGTTGTTTTATGCCCCCTCTGGTTCGAGGGGGAACGGGAACACCACAGGTCTCCGGTTTAGGGAGCGACATACAAGCTGACCCAGCTGATTGTGCTGTACGTCATTTGGTGCCTCCCCCCCCCCCACCAGCCAAGCTTATTGCCTCATGCTCCTCGTTGTTGTCTTACCCTTAAATCTGGCAGCCAAGTATGGAAAAACCCCGTAGGGGATACAGTGAGGAGCCTGTGAGGGCTGCAGTGCTGCCTCCCCCAGGCCCACCGGCCGCAGCCGCAGTCTGCCGTCACACCTCATGCTGTGGCGCGATGCTCCCCGCTTTGGATGTGACGGGGACCCGCTTTGCTCTGTCATGTGGTGCGCTTTGAGCTTCCTCGCTCAGCGGCCGTTCGAGTGAGCTGGGACCCGGCCGAGGTGGACCAGAGAAGCACTAGAAACTTTGTGCATGTCAACCAGGTCTCCCCGACATGATTGAGGGCCTCTCCCTTTGTTGGTGTCTGTGTTGATGAGGTCATAGATCTGCAGTTAGAGAGGCCACAGGCCGAGCCATAAGACACGACTATCCGAGTCGGAGAGCACAGCATGTTCTCCAGAATAAATGGGCTCTGTCTGCATCTGCAACGTATGTGAGTAGGTGGAAAACAGTGAGCGCTGTGGTTATGGTGGGTAAGGCGACAAAGGGAGCCATGCAGCACCCCAGAATTCCCAGTCCTCCCCCAATTGTAATTGTCTGGATGGGAAAGACCCTTGTCTTGAAGTTTCCGGTGTAAACTTTCTGAACAATGAGGTCACTGATCTGACACCCTCCGAGCTATCTAGGATTACAGTTTATCACTGCACCTCACTCGGTTACTTGCAGTGTTGCCAAGGTGACATAAACCCAACTAATCAAGCTGATTATATTAATTTACTGTGTGAGAGTCTTCTGATGGTGATTGGGATGGGATTTAGTGGGTGAATTCTGAAACTGGACTGCCTCATTAGAAACACAACTTTCATTTGACTTTTAGTCATTGCTTAAACCTGAAATCTCCTCGTTAAGATTCTTTTTTTTCCCCCCAGAGACTTTTAAATTATTTACATGTCTTGCTATCAACATTTGAGTCCCAATTCCGTCCTTAATCACTCCCCTCACTGTCTCTACACCAGCGGGCTGTCCCCTTCCCGAAAATACGGATGCCCTTTCTCCACCCACTGCTTTTTTGTGTTCTCTGTGTCTACTACTGAAAACACTGATTTCTCCATCAGCAAATAATGATGTGGGTTTTTTCCCCCTCTATGACATGTTAGATCGGTTTGGACATGTCTTTTGGTTATAGTCTGATATTGTATAACATTACAAGTAGTGGGGGGAGAGACAGACTATACCATGTAGTTGCTTTCAGGTTTTAGGGAGATCCGACTGCAGCACTGACTCAGTCAGAATTCCCCAGATATGATTAACAGTGTCTGGGCATCCACGTGTCTGAGGTGTGGAAAACTTTACCCGGCTCTGTGTGTCTGCTTGCAAGGAATTGTGAGGCTGGATTTTTGGAAACAGTTTACTGTAACCTGCTAATAAATCTTAGCAAGATATTGCAATCAAAAGGCATATTTAATCAGGAATGTGTGTCTAATGGTAATGTTTGTGCAACCATAATGTCTTAATCATTAACAGTAAATGAAAAAAAAAATTGGCAATTCATGTAATGTGTTGTCTTTAAGGACAGAAAAATATATTTTGCCCGGACATTAGTGGATTTTTTTCCAACATGCCCCCTGTAAATCTTAGTACAAAAATATATTGTAGAGTTGTTCCTTCAGTGTTTATGGTGTTTAAAGTATACATTTTACACTAATTAAAGTATTTTATTCAGTTTTGATTTAATTATATTATAGAGTTTATCCACATGTTTGATTTTTTTTTTTTATTAAAATTGAATTTTACTTCTTGTCAAAATTTCTTAATTCTACCGAGATTTTGTGGCAGGTAATCAAAAGTCATTGCAATACTTAATGGAAAAATTTAAGTAGCTTACAGTACAGTGTGTGGCACATATTGTCAAACTATGGTCATAGTTTTTCATTTTGCCTGTTATTACATAACGTAGTTTTTGTGGGGGAAAAGTCATTTCTGGAAAAAAATCATTTCTGGGTTGATGTAGGCCTATACAGAATTCGCGTAACTGCCGGTGTATTCCCGCTTAAATTTCCAGTTTTCGGAAATGACATGGTGTGGTCAGTATGTTACAAATAATCGGGAAAGCTGTTTAAAGCCACAGAATTATCAAACCAACCGTGATTCGGTGGCGTAGACTCCCCGAGCACCGTATACTGCGACGTTAAAAGAGAGACTGAAAGTTCCCCCGGTCCGGATATATAAATCACCATTAGGCCTAATTGACTGTCTTCCAGGCATGGAGCCTCCATCTGTAAACAGATTGCGGTCTTTCGTGTAAATAACCGCATATCTTTGATGCAGACAGAATTAATGATAACATTTCCTTTAATGATACACTCTCATCCGACGCAGCACGGTTCAGCGACAGTCGTACGCTTTTAAATAATGATGTTTGGGTGGGTGATTTGGGACAGTGCTACAGGACAGCTGGGGATCAGCCCCACGCGAGAAGCGCTGGCGTGGGTCGCGTCCTTGGGTGTCGCTGAAGCCGGCGGTGTGTGAGTCAGGGCCCCGGACGCGCCATAATGAAAGGCAGCTGCATGGGGCTCATCCTGCCTTTGCTGTAAAGCATCATTCCGCGCCGATATATAATGCCCGACGCCGGCGTCATAGCCTGACTAAGGCTTTATGCTTCTGGTTAGAATGCGTGGCTGGGCCATGCGTGCGTTTGGCGGGAAAGGGCGCGAGGACATGCGCCGCGAGGTGATTTCTGGGAAAAAATGTCAGGCGAATACAAACATGACGGAGTTTATGGCGGTTTCCTGAAGAAACAGAGACGTGAATATATACGCATATTAGAGATCAGCCAGATTAAATGTTTGTCATTTTTTTATATGTTTGACTACACAATGGCATCGGAATTGTAATTATATCCAATTTCAAAGTCATTTTCTCTCTGAAATTAGTGACAGAGGAAATAGCTGTTTACTTTATCGCTGTACCGTCTAAAGATAATATTGGACTGCAGTTTACTCTATTCTGGAGAGACGGAGCGGATATTCGCGAACAAACGTTGTCCATAGGCGTAAAAAATGTAACGGCGCCATATAAACACGAACTTTTTGAACATTCAGTTTGCTTTTTAACGTGCAGTACTGAAAGCGTATCCGGTAAGTGGGGCAGAGCCGGTTCGTGACCAGGTGATAAACTTGAATAAGTGTTTTGTCGTGTTATGGCGGGTTCTGCGCGCAGGCAGGCGCTTTTAACCCTAATAATAATTCTGATTTATTATTCGGGTGGCGTCCAGGACCTGCCGCTGTCATAGGCCTCCTTTATCTGCGCAGACAGCGGCGAGGGTCCCGGTGGAAAAGGAGGCGGAACAAGGACCCCCCCCCGGTGCCGCGGCTTGGCTGTGCGCCGCCGGCTTGCGTGTCGCGCCTCCTGAAAAGAAAGTGTCGGTGTCCGGCGTATCTCGCACCTCATTCAGATTAATGGACCTTTTTGTATAGGGCCCCAGTCAATAATTGATGGGGATATTTAAAAATGCATGGCCGGAGCGGCACTCTCCCTGCTCCCCGTCCGGCTAACCCCGCGCCCAGTGCGCTTCCTGCTGGTGACTCAGTATTTCTGGAAACCCGATCCCCAGCGCCGCCGCTCGCAGCCACCTTCTCTTCCCGTCGGCCGGACGGTGTCCGTTACCGGCGCGACACCCGAGAGCCTGTGTCGCCGGTTTCCTTTTCACGGCCCTATGATTAGTTCCTATTGTCACCGCGGACTGCAGTTTCGCCTCTCTCGGCCTGACACCTTTTGTCGGCGGCCCGGGTGACACCACACAATGGCGTTTGGATGCTCCCCAGCGCCCGGCGCCTCCCAGGCAACGTTTCAGCTCGGCCTTGGCTCCGTGTGACGCCCGCGTCTCATTCCCACCCCGTACTTCTCCGTTAACCCGGACTGCATGCCTTTAAAATGTCATCGGTGCACCGGTAGTCCGCATTGTCCAAGTGCTTTTGGGCTGTAAAGGTAATGACCGCTAAGTAGATAAAAGTACCTCAAGGCTTATGGTACTTCTCAAATGACGCACTGGTATGTAGGGTGAGTATTGGCTTGATACCATTCTAAACACATCAATGTCCCTTGAATGCTATATAGAAGAGAAGGTAAAGTATTACTAAACACGTAGATTAATTGCAAAGTTTAATTGTCCCATTTTGCCTGGTGTCCCATTTTAACAATCTCAGCCAAAGGGTGAAATCTGTAGGTGTGTAATGTAAAAACCTAGCAAATGGGAATATACATCCCTTGCCGTGTCCTTAGAAACTTTCAGATTCAGAAGAACAGATCCTTTACTTAATTATTTTCTCCCCAACTATGTTTTTTTTAAATCATGATGTGAAACGCATTCCCCGCTCTCCACTTCTTGCGGTCCATGACACTGTGCACTTTCATTCAAAGACCACAATCTAAACTAAATCAGACAAACACTGCAGGAAAAGGAATCACCCTCTTTGCATTATTTACTGTGCTAATATATGGCTGTATCCAGGATGGTTTCAAAGTTCCTGCTAAATGCTGCCCCCGGATAATGCTTACAATAACAAAGGATCTTAAATTGTGCATATTATTCACCATATACTGTGGGCTGATGTTGGTCTCATTTCCTATTTTAAGGTCTGCAGTTACACACACTGCTTCCACTGCACTGATTGTTCTAGGAAGGTTTCGTGACTAGGTGTGTTGTGTTTTTGCAGCCTAATATATGTTCTCAGTTTATTAAGAACAGTGGATTGGCTTAATGCCTGCATCTTTTTGCTTTATTTAAGATTTTTTTTAATTTATATGCATATTGTCATCTTGTGCACTGTGTAACGCAAATGACGGATCCCTGAGGGAACCATAAAACTGAGCAAGAAGGGATAAACAAGGCTGGTTTTCTCATGGAGAGAAATCTAAAACATGCCTCTTTGTTCCAAGTGTCGCCCGTGCTTGAGATGGAACGTGGTGAAATGTGGGCCTGCTCGACAGTTAAAAGCTGTTTGCTAGGGCCAGGTTGGGCCTTACACCTGCAGGCTGATTGCACAGACAATAACACAACTGATGCCAGAAGAATGATGTCATATATAGTGGGCACTACAGTGACTGGTTGCCTCCTATCATTTATTGAAACGTGCTGTTGAGCGTTTCATCTTTTAATTTAAGCTGTAACCCGAGCCTCCTCTCATAGGACGGCTACACACGAATCAGTCGTCTCATCTTCAAGCAGGAAACATGCATTAGCTTAGGCGCAGTGCTAAGACTGTGTATGAGCGTGCAGGCTGCAGTGCTCAGTTTTTGGTCAGATGATGGAGCGTCGCTAAGGTTTGACGCTGCGCTGTAGGTGTAGTGTAATGCAGTGGGAAACGCACAGGAGATGTTTCATATTCAGTCGCCTGTGCTTATTAGTACCGGGGCGGCGCTTGTGGTTTTGTGAAGAGGACAGATATCTTGGTATATTTCTAGACAGACAAACCCTCTGCCCCTTGCACCATGAATGCAACTAAAGCTGACGTCAGCCCCCGTTCAGCCAGCATGGAGCTTTGCTAGGTATGGTGAGCTAACCAGCAGAGAATTATGAAGTCCAGGTATGTGTAACAGTCATCTGCCCCAACCCACCCACCCCCCTCTCATTTATGTGGTACCAGGTCAACCCTCTAACCTGAGCACCCGGTGAGCTGACGGGCCCCTGCCTGCATTCCTGTGCCTGCTGCGAGGCCCGGTGTTGAGCCTGGTCTGCTCCCTCCTTGGCCCCGAGGCTGCGGCCACTGCAGCAGAACAAACATATGAGTCATTTGGGGGGGGGGGGGCAGCCAGGCTTTGGGATGGTTGGTGGTGCTGACACTGTTTACCGTCCTCCGACAGGGCGGGATCAGTCAGAGGAGCCAATGAGCAGCTGATTTGTGCCCATTAACTTCTTATCCCTGACAGTGCGAGGGAGGTCCAGGTTCACCCCTGGGTCTTTATGGCCACCTTAATGGGCTGTTGACGCCACATTGGTCGGGGGGGGCTTCCTGGCCATGAGAGACGCCACATTTGTGTGGAGTGAATCAGCGGAGATGTTTTTCTGTCATCATGTTCGGTTACAGTGGCCGTTGATGACACTGTCAAAACGGATGTGTAGAATATGAAGCGGTTAATGTTCATGTTTATAGACTGAAGTCTTTGGGATAGTCTGTTATATATTAGATAAACAGGCTTGGTTTAGCGAAGCGCACAGAGCAAAAAATCATGTTTTATGGGTTTTTTTGAGCACGTTTTGGGCTTTGGTGGGTATATTGGCTATGAGTTTGATCAAGCTCATGGCACAGTGTGTAGTCTGCTTTTCTTAATGTTTATGTCATGCCCCCCCCCCCCATCTGTCTTTCCACAGCCAACAAGTGACCGACCGTTTATTCAAAAACTGTTTCGACCCATCTCTCCGGACGGCCATGTCCATACGCTGGGAGACTTGTTGAAGGAGATGCTCCCCGCTGCCATACCCAAGGACAGTACGTACACATGCCACCTCATCTGAGGGACTGCATCCCTGCTATGTTTATCATCTCAACCAGCAGACCGTTTCTGCAGATCAGAGAACATCCTCTCATACTTCCAGAGGCTGCACCCTGACTGGTGCAGACACAACACTCAACACAATCAGCTTTTTCTGTCTAACTGTAAGAATTTCGTGTCAATGCTGGTGTTTACGGAGAGGGGTGGTGGATCTCCTAGGTCACGGCAGAGGTTTAGAGTCCAGTGATGAGAACATACTGAAGCTTAAATTCACTTAGTCTTTCCCAATGAAAGCTGCTAAGAAGAAATGTCATACTCTGGGGGTTTGTTCTGTGTATTTTTTTATTTTTTATTTTTTATTTTTGTGGGGGTGTGTTTCAGATTTGCTGTTCGACGTGCAACCAAGTGTGGGATTAGGATGGGTGGGAGGGGTGGCAGTGAAAGGGAGGTGGGGGGGGGTGTGAAGCCAAAACAGGCTCATCTGGAATTCCCCCCCTCTTACACGAAGCAGATAAGCAGACAGTGAACCTGCAGGCACCGCTGTGCTCTTAGTAGACGGGGCGGGCCAGCGGGATAAAGGTGAAAGTCGCTCCTTTGTACCTCTTGCGTGGTTGGCGTTTCCCCTCTTAGCGTGTTTGTGAAATCTCTGCAGATTGGAAAACTACTGCATTGTTTGGATTTTTTCCCTCATTTTCTTCCCGCCGTAGTTTGTTTTGGCAGCGTTGAAACCGCTTTGGTCTTGGCGGTTATGGATTCCTGCTGTTTGGGCAGGTGTGCTAAGCGATGCATCTTATATCAGGAGTATTGCTGTGGCTACCTGCATTGTGATTCCTGCCTTGTGATCTGGCACTGAATCACTTTTTTTTTCCCTCATTGTTTTTCCTTTTCCGGCCCTTCTGCCTTAATCGCAAAGCACTCGGATCATGATCTGTTTTTGGCCTTTTCACGGCTGCAGCCAAAGCAAGTTTATGGTTCATGGGTCACGTGGTCAGGGTGCTCTGCCTGACGCCGGAAGGTTATGAACTCTGTGCTTTTTAAATACCCACTTCACGGGAAAAGGACCTGCCAAATCGCCCCTGTGCTGAGAAACTTGGTGCCGCGGAAAGTCTGATTCTTCTGGGACCTCCAGGGCTTCCTGGATATTAACACTGATAATATGAAAATAATCAAATGACTGTTCGTTGTTAATAATTGTATTAATCGTCACTCTAGCATGCGGCCTTAGACGCTGGACGGCCGCATGGTCTGGTCAGGGGTCTGGGTATGCGCTGACGATAGCCAGAGCTAGCGGAACAAATACGAAGGAGGCAGTTCCGCTACGGCATTCTACCCGCTGGCAACATGTTATTCTAATTAGTCCGGCCACAAGAAACGTCTACGTATGTTGTTTGTCTAATGTTTGAACTGCGTGTGTGAGCGAAAAAGCTGGTCGTTGTCTCGAGGAAACTTATCAAGGGTGTTTGTCAGAGAACCCGTAGCGCGAGTGGCAGATTTTTTAGAAATGGAGTTACGTTTGATGCCTCTTCTTTTTAATTGGCCTGATTAGGATTCCCCATTTATATTTTTGGTGTTTTTAGAATTTCAATATCCGGTTATAAAAGGCGCTCTGTGGGACTGTTTCTAATAAATGGAGACTACAGAAAACCCCCCGCCCCTAAGTAAACCTTGGAACAGCCCACATGTGAAACTGACCCCCCCCCCCCACGTTGACCTAGCTTGTGGGTCTGCCCACGTAACAAGTCTCAAATCTTCATGAGACCCACCCACTCATTGTCACATCCCTTAGTATCGCTGGTTACCATGCAGCCGAGGCTTTGGACGGCCCCGAGGCTCCATTGCGCGGAAGTTTTTATGAAAGGGTTCTCCCAGCCGAGGCCCATCACCGCTCGTTACCTTTCGAATCGCAGAAAACCTGTGCTGTCATATTTAGGAATATTCTTCCTTGTTTTGCTTTTTATCATCATTCCGTCCATTTGTTCTGTCTCTTTGTTGGCCCCTTATGTTCGTTACGCAAGTGCCTGACGTGTAAATGCTGTTTACAGGGAAACGTCGAGGAAAGTACCTTTTTAGGTTAAGTACCTTTCTTAACAGTTGACATAAGAAGTTGCCCCTCTCGGGCTTATTATGCCTGTGGGACTTTGATTTGTTCGGGTTTTCGTAAGTAAGAGGTCCTGTTTTGTAGTTACCTCTCTAATGTGAAGGAATCCTACACTTAATGCCTTGAGCTCAGTGAGCCTGTTTGTACATTTATGGCTGCTATCTTACTAATCCGTCCCTTTTATGCTTTTATTTAATAAGTCACTGAAGAAATGTGGGTGTTTTTGGGCCGTTAGCGTTTAATCGTTCGTCTTATTTGTGACATTCCCATGCAGGGCTGAGTTCCTGGGTATCTGAAATCTTTCGACCTGGCTTTCTGCCTGTTTTAAAAAGTGTTCATCTTTTGTTCATTTGTCCGAATATTTCATTAATTCGTTTTTTTTTTTTAACTACAGTGGGAACTGCTTATAGTGATCATTTCTGTCTGGGTGAATTTGATCACTATAAGCGGATGATCATTATAACTTATTTTTTTCCTTTTTCTTTGTCTCAGGCAGATTACCATCTAGTTGACATTTGTATATTTATTACCTAAGTTAATAAAATGGGCAACGTTGCTATTTACTGAATTTTATTGACTCTTCCAAAATGCAGTATAGCGGTTTCAAATTACAGTACTGTACAAATTAAATTACTGAACTCAAATATGCTATAATACAATAGAGTACTGTACATAAAATACAGCTTATAGTAGTTTCTCTGCTGCATCTCAGTGGCTCGTTTTTGTCAGTTTATCATCAGCTTCGATGAGTCTATATTCATCATTGAGAGAAAATGACTTTATTTTCCAGTCGTTTTCTGTGCGCAGCATTAGCCTCGGGTATCAGACGGGTTACCGCAAAGTAAGCAAGTAGAAAAATAAAAAGAATTACATTATGTAACACAAATTTTGTTCCTGGAAAATACATGTTATTTCTTAATTGCTTATGTTGTAAAAGTATAGAAAATGGCAATTATTCCCTTTAAACTTTGCTTTTGTGACCTGGATAATGAAATTTTGAAATTAACCTACTTTCCATGTAAAAATGGGAAAATTTTCACATTTTCATTTACCTAAGGCCTGAATAAAACAACATACGAATCAACATTTACAGGTATTTATACTAAAGTTATACAAAAATGTTCAGGAGTTAATAGTTTTTTGAGATTCGTGACTATTACAC
>JAAGVU020000129.1:6215709-6230955 GCA_011763525.2 Mormyrus iriodes
ATGCGGAAGGGGTGGTGCGTTTGCGGGGGTTAAAGAAGGAAATTGAAAACAGAGTGGGGCATACTGGGGCTCCGAACAAATTTTTTTCATTTTTTGGGGGCCCCCCCCCCCCCCCCCTCCCCCATGTTGATTCTACAGTATGGCCTGGCTGGACTCCTAATCTTTTACAGAAGATGATCATTTAAATAGTCAAAAATCTGGTTAATTACTCACAGCAGAACAACTGCAACACTAAATGAAAACATTTTGAATAGTGATTATGGGCCTGGGCTTCAGAATGCAAAATCATTTTCAGTCATTCTGTCTGCATTTGAGCTAAAATGTTTTTTAAAAGATAGTCGATACACGCCCACTCTCATTTGCGTCCATCAGAAATCAGAAAATTCTGGAAGTTTAACGCAAACAATGTACTGGCCACAAACTGTTCTAGGAGTCAAACCCTTGATGCAAGTTCAGACCCTTCAAAACCAACATCCAGCCTATCCATGGTCCAGCTGTTGGGTGAGCTTGGGCAATTTCATAGCCATTATTGTGGTGCTTGTGTTTGCCGATGAGGGACAACAGGAGACCACCACAGACAGACGCCACACAGCTTCACAACACAGCTGAGAATCGTTACTTATTTCTGAGAGAGTGTGACTGCGACTTCCCGCCACCATGTCTGTAAAAAGCGATGTGAGTGTGGCGAGCCCCGTCTCCTTCTGCAGGTCTGCTTCTGGCTGCTCTCGTCACGTTCACCAGATGACTTTGCTGCAGTGCTTGTTGACAAACAGATTTAATCTTGCACTTCCTGCTGGGAAAAGGCCCGAAGTTGACAAGCGCTATTGAAGGGGAACAAATAGAAAACTTGGTTTGCAGTCATTTTCCCAGCGCCCCCCGCCCCCCCCCCCAGATGGTTTGGAATCATCTGTTCCCTATTTCAGTCTTGGAATGTTCTGTTCCAGAAGTCACATGACCCATATGACAGCGACACCAGTGGAGATTGTCACCTGAATTTAATACTGCATTAATGCCACAAAAAGGCAAATGGGCAACCACCAGCCTCGGTCCTTTTATTTTCCCCTGCATATTTGTAACGACCTTAAATGTGCATTTTATCGGTATCTTCAGATATATTTCTGCAGTGGCTGTTCTTTACTGGTGCCTGACAGTCTTTTGCATTGACATTAAAATAAAATAAAAATGTTTTGTAGTTTTGCGTGTGTGTTTTTTTTTTTTTTTTAAACATTTTTACTTTACACATGCTGTGCTTTTGTTAGACAAATGAGCGGCGGATACTGCAATTCAGCCCCTGTCCCTTGATTGGTGGCCTCCCCCTTGGGATAGATTCTGTGGCTTCAGGGGACTCCCACCCTCACGACATGAGGAAGCGGAGGCGAGGCAGCGGCAGCAGCATCTGCCCCAGTCTGGGAGAGTGGACATCAAAGCCAAGCAGTACTCTCTACAACTTAATTAAGTAAAGACCCCCACTTACAGAGGCCTCATGCCAGGCTCGCCAGTAAATCTGTCACATGAAAGATCTAACCCCATCCCTTTTATGTCCCCTCACTTGTTATCTGCTGGGAATTTAATTTCAATTTTTTTTTGTCCTGTGTATAACCTTCTGTGACCAGGATGATGAGAGGCCAGGCTTTGCAGGTAAGTTGTTTAGAACTCGGAGCTGTGTCTCTCGCTTGATCCTGATGTAAGACCCTGACGTGCTGACTATCAGAGGCCTCCGTTCAGTCTGGCGTGCCGCGGTTATTATAGCCGAAAGGTGGACGGGGACAAAAGTCCCCCCTCCCATCGCCAAACCAGGAAGTGGCTTTGAAGTTCCCATGATTAGAAAAAGACTAAATAGCCTACGAGCGCCACTTCTCTGCAGGTCTCTGGCCGTCTCTGTGTTTTTATGTTGCTGTTTGTGTACTGTCCCCAGCAGCGGTGCGTGGCAGAGGGAGCCTGTAGCTGTCTGCTTTATGAAGTAAAAACAAGGTGATGGAAAAATGAACTTTTCCCCCGACAGTAACTGCTGATGCTCACCTATGTACTGCACACCTGGAACTGAAGACGTTGAAAAATAAAACACTCCCTTCATCTCCACTGCTCTCTCATTTCAGTTAACACCCCCCCCCCCAATAGAGATGCACACACAGAACTTCCTTTTGCCAGAGGACAGCAAACCTCTCATTAGAACAGGCTGTTAATTGCCAGGCGCTTCAGTCTGTGTAGTGCTGTGATCACAGAAGAGGCATCCCCCATAATCTTCAAGAAATATTGGGAAGAATTAATCTTCACGTACACATGGGCGTTAATATTTTACTAGCGTGATGTCTTGTTGGCCAGTAGAGATTCATTCATCATGCTTTCAGCTGTTAATTGTTACGCTGTGTGATGGCGTGGGGTGACTATTGATGTGTCTCCAATGGTTAAATTTAATTTAATACAGGTGTGAGACTTAGGGGCTGATCTTTGTTATGTGTTGCTGTTGTAGAACAATATTTCCTAAATTTTATTGAGTAGGGGACACAAAAGCCTGTGGTCTCTGCCGATTTCGGAGCCACTGAGGCTGCCATTGTCTTCTGGCATCAGTTGGAGCTGTGGGACATGAAGTGCTGTGAACAGTGGAGGAAAATGTACCATCTCAGTCACTGAGTGTCCCAAACGTTTTCCATTGGCTATATAATGTGCATCTGCTTGGACCATCTGATCGCCAGGAAAGAGAATTTGGACACGAACACTTTTGGCAGACTGGAGATCATATTGGACAACCAAAAAAATACGACAGTACAATGTAAACACTTTCAATCGTTGTCTGCTTTGTCGCTGTTGTTGTCTGGGGCCTGTCTCACAAAGCCAGATTTCTTGCTTAGCTGGATAACGTGTCAGATTTAAGGTACCCCAGTTTAAAGGGACCTTACTTTCTTTCACTTACATTTAGCCAAGACTACCTTAAATCTGACGAGGTACTTGGCTATGCAACAAATCCTGCATTGTAATACAGGCCCGGAGCTCACTGTTGTTGGACTGATCTCGTCGTCCAGCAGAGTATGAAAGTGCAATTGCTCAGAGGAGATTAGAGGAGGAGGGTTTGGATGTAGAACTGCACTCATGCAGTCATTACTGACTAGTGATATGACAATTCTCTTATTCCAGACATGAATCAATACCACAAAATGGAGGAGCAAGGTCCAAAGCTCACTTGGACATTATTTTGGTTCTTCTTGAGATGAGACCGTCAATGACCACCTCAACATGTGTTGCAGTACTGGGAACTAAAGGCCACTCAGTCCGCATGGAATCAAACAAAGACCTATCATTAAATTTCCAGAACTCACTAAGTCCACAAAAATGTGTCTTGTGGACTGACTTTCTGGAAATTTGTTCATCGGATAGCACATTACATAGCCCTGGTGGTAACTGCACAGTTTCATGGGATTCATTTGACAGGAAGCTGTCCGCTCTGCAAAGGCATGACTTTTCATGGTTTCATGTAAGTTTCGCGACTCTCTCTGTACCGTGATGAAAGTTGCCATTTAATGCAGCCCAAAAAAGTTCTAAAAGGTTTACTGAAATGCGACAATTGATCATGAACCAATCAGCCAGGAGGGTTGCCAACCTTACAGGATTCATAGGGAATTTCAGTATGACGGATTTTATGAAAACTTGAAAGAAATGTAAAAAAAATAATAATAATAAAAATAGCTGTAATTCCCCTTTTCTGATTCCTTGTAAGATTCTCAGGTGGAACCCAAGCTAAACAGGTATCCACAAGCTGAAAAACGTGTCAGGTTTTTATTCACGCTGCCCTTGTAAACCACACATTACTGATCGCTACCCTCCTCATTAAAGACTTCACAAAAAAATATGTTCTGGTCTGATTTCTCAGAGTGGGTGTCTTTCGATAAAGTCTCTGGTTTGTTCGAAACCACTGAAAGGTTTTTACACTATTATTCGCATTAACCTTTATGTTTCCCAGCTTATCGATTTTCATTATCGTTGTTAACAGTTTTGTCATACGTATTAAATGTATAACTGACTAGATAAGATTCTAATAACTACACACCAGTGGGATCACTTTTCATTGGATCCATCTACTTCATAATGTAAATTTCCTTACCTGAGGGTAGGCCTTACTTGCTTATGAGATTATGTGATGAATTACCTAAATATTTAATGCCTGGAGGAGGTATCTAATACATGTGACGGTTCCCCAAATGCTCACTAGAACTATGTTCTGTATTCTTAGGACCAGAAAAACAACAGAAATGTACAGCCAGAAACAGTAGTCAAACGGTGCTACACCTTTTTATAAACAATCATTTTTATTTGTATTTGTTCCACAGAAATAGTCTTACAAAGCATTTTTACGCAGGTTCTAAGCCCACAGAAACAGCTTGGAAACAGAATCTGCCAAAACAATATTCTATAACTGGATGGGATGAATATAAGGATATTTAAAATGAAATAAAATGCATTCATTTGAGCCTCCACCCACCCACCCACCCATCCATCCATCTTCCAACTAGTTATCCTGAGCCACTCAAATAGTGAAATTATTGACTAATTATGTTTCGTCGTCGTAGCAAAGATAGTTCAGATCCCATACCCTGTTCTGTGTAGGTAAAGTTCGCACATTCTCCCAGTGTGAGTCAATGTGAGTTATATTCTGGACGCCTTTATTTTATCATACGATCTAAAAATATGCGGTTTAGGTGCACTGGTGACCTAAGATCCACGGGGTCTCGTACTTCCTGGGATAGGCATATTGTGACCACGCACAGGAGATGCGGTATGCAATAAGCATGTTGGTTGGAGCCCTGCCCTGGGCTGTTCCTGGCCTTACACTCATTGCTTCCGGGATAGGCTCTGGACCCCCGCAGCTCTGCATAGGACCAGCAGGTATAGGAATTGAATAGATGAAATATGTTAATTGATTACCATGGTATCTCAATCAGACTTATGGAATCACTGAAGTCCAACGAGATCTGGTCTGTCCTTAAACTAGGACTATTGTCGATGTTACAGGGCTAGACACAATTATCCATTTTTTTTCCAATAGATTAAACAGACTGAAAAAAGATTGAAATTGCACATTTACAAAAATCATATACCTGCTATAGATATTTGGCAAGTAATACGAAAATGCACATTCAATAACTATTTAACAAACAAATGTTTCCTATCAGCTATCTACTGTGTTCTGTGACCATTCTAACATTCTGAAATTCGTTTACCAAGGTGAGGAGACCCGATTTGCTATTTAACTTTGTAGTAAAATGCTGACACTTGGTAAAAAATAAATGGTAAAACTTTTGCTCATTTCAAAATAAATAAATGAATGAATGAATGTGTACTTTTTTTCCCCCAAGCATGATACTGTTTGGCAGCTGAGGCCTATTAATAACTTACCAGGACTTTTTTATTTAGATATGGCATCAGAGATGGCATTTCTCAGCACAAAATGCAGTGTATTTATGCTTATAATGATTCCATCTGAAAAAATTGAATCACTACTCAGAAATCATAGGTCACTGTAGTGCAGTAGGTCTTGTGGTGTGGTTATGAAGTTATCTTTTACTAATGCCACTTTATCTTAAACCGTAAATAAAGTTACAGTGGGATTGCTTTGAAAATACTCATATCACGAGAAACAAACTGAATAATATACATACCACCCAATTCAAATGACCAGCTTTAATATACCAGTGTTGTGTCACAGAAATAGGGGGATTTCCTAAAGATGCTCAATAAACTCATGAGTTTACTATTTATAAGTAAACAAAGGGTGTGTTTAACACAAGTTCATCAAATGATGAAAGGCCTCGGAGATAGGCCTGAATAGCTGCACAAGTAAAGAGGAGACACTTTCGCTCACTGTACCGTTGGAGACAGCAGAACTAAAAAAAAAAAAAGCATATTGAACTGATTAATAAAAAAATATTATAAACTGGAAAATTGAAAACTAAAGTATGGGCTACTACATCCTGGTGTTTTCCACTGAGAATTATTCTCCGATATTTACTTATTGTAAACACCAGCCGTACATTTAGCAAATTATATTTATATAAATATTTAAAAGTTGACGTTCATTATTTATATATAAAAAAGACAGATCGGAGTAATGGGTTACTAAAGTCAAGCATTCCGTTTGTGAGCCGGAGAATACAAAAAATGTATCGAAACAACTGACGTTTTTACACATAAATCAACCGCTTCAAATAACGTAGGCCTCCTTAAAATAGTTTTTTACACAGAGTAAAATTTCGATCCTTTATTGTTTCTTTCCACCGCTTGGAACCGTTCAGCATAATATTAAATAAATGACATCACGATTAGGAGCGCATTTAAGTTTTAATTCCGCATAAAGGCGCAGCCTCGCATTGGCGCTGCAGTCGCAGGAAAAACTGAGGGAAGCCCGTCTATTTTTCTTCTAGTCGCCCACTATATTTAAAATTACAAAGCAGTTTCTTACTTATGACGTCTTTTTAAACAGTGGAACTTGCTGTGTCAAGCTTGAACCGCAGCAAGTTTCACTTCACAAGTAGTAAAATCAATACTTGGAAAAAGAAGTCTCCGATTGCACACATAATGAGATGCTGTCATAACGCGACGGCACTGACGGGACTTTCGTTTTGACACAATCGTTCATGAACGAGTTGGATGCAGCACTTGACCTTCCAAAATAAATCATGAAAAGCGGATGATTCAACATCAGGACTGGTCTGTTTCTGCATCCGAAAGGCAGGCAGTCACCGCGCCTGTGTGCGCGGACGCGGACGCAGTCGCCGCGCCTCCGTGCGCGGACGCGGACGCAGTAGCCGCGCCTCCGGTCGGAAGCGCAGGGCAGCCTGTTTTGCGCCAGCTTGTGTGCTTTTCGCCATACAGCGCCCCTTCCAGCGCCTCTCCAACAATTACGCCGTGCACCGCAAAAAGGAAGAAACAAAAAAAGATTTATTCTCGTGTGCGTCATTTTACAGTGTGGAAAAAAAACAAAGACGATCAAGTCCACATATAGGCTTCGTCTAGACCCGGCTCCAGAAACGCCAGACAGTCAAAGCGGGCACTATTGTGCAAGATAAAATAAATAAATATATATATATTCATCAAGATATAAGAACCTATAATTTTACATCTTCGGGTGTTTACGCCTGGCTTTGCGTTGAGAAGGCTCTTAGTGCTTTAAAAAGGAGCCAGGAAAATAGGTACAGTGTGATAAAACGCGTTTTTTTCCCTGCTTCTCAGTTATTCATATATACAGTATAGGGGCATATGCAGATTTATTCATTTGATAAATATTACGTGTATGGTTCTTATATTTTAAAGGAACAACAGCTCTTACGGTGCCACTGAACAGTCAATGAAGACAGACAATAACACGTGTATAGCGATGAACATTTATATCATAATTAACATTTTGACATGTTGCACATAAATAATTATGTAAACGTGTATGTAAACATAAGAAACGTTTGTACTCCAATTATTAAAGCAGTGAAAGAGTGAAACTTTGGTCGAAGTTCAGAAAAAAAGCAGACCCTGCCATGTTTAACACAGGGCCCTTGCTCTCACTAACAGGCACAATGTTGTTGGAGTCTTAAAAATGATATAATTATATATATATATATACTGTATATATTAAAAAAAATCCCAAATTGTGTATGAGAAATGCACTGGCGGAAAAACCAGTAAGGGTGGCTAGAGTGCTTTGGTCTGTGCTACTCAAAACAGCAAGTGGATGAACAAAATAAACACAGAAGAGTTTCTACAGAACAGATCACAATCCAGTAACACAATATGTACAGAGAGTCCTCTTAATACCCCCCCCCCCCAAATTAAGATTTTTTGTGGCTTGAAACAAAACCCAAGTTCAATTTTGGTAAATAGCTTCAAATCCAAAAACGCAACGAGCCTTTACATCAAATTCTCATTTTGGTATCGACAAAATATATCAATCACTGACTATAAATAAAGAATTCCCAGCTTTTCAGCTGACGTGCTACATCTATTTCATTTTGGTTCATCTTCCCTCACCTTCAAGTAGCAAAGCAATAAATACTCCACAGCCGCACACTTCCCTCTGGACACATACACTGAGGTAACCGTTGTTGAAAATATACACAAATGCCCCTCATTTCAATTAAATATGACTAGAATTCAACAGAAATACAGGTACTAAGAACACCTTACGTACGGGGCAGCTACGTAAGACAAGAGCAGGACCTTCTACATTAAATCATCCAATAGTTTAGCATTTCAAATGTCCACATTTGGCAATGCAAAACAAGTCAATCTAAATTGAGAAGAAAAAAAAAAGACAAACCCTGAATACTGAATCATCCAGATCTCTCTCAATGATCTAAGCAATCTAATAAGACAAAAAGAAAATATCTACAAAAGAATGGCCACAGACAGAAAACATAAAAACACAAATTACAATGAGTTATCCAGTCATTGTAAACAATATCTCTGAATTTCACTGTCGACAATGTCAAATTGCATAATAAATTAAGGATACATAAATGAACCAAATAACTGAAATAATGAAAACAATATTTGGAGTAGGATTGTCTAACTTTGGAAGAAATACAAGAGTAGTCTGAGGCAATGCCTTTTTTTTTGCCCTGAGTACAAAAGTCCCTGAAAGAGCAGCCAAGGCCTCGTTAACAAAAAAGGAGACTATGTACATCGATTGCTCTGAGTTTTCTGGCTCTCAACAAGCACAGTCAGTTTGTGTGTCACAGTTCCTTCAGTGAAGGTCATCTTGGTGGGCTTCAAGGGTTCATGGGTTCCAGAGATTCCTGTTTTACTTTGACCGGGAGGAGAGGTAGAGGGCTCCCACAACGCAATTTGATAACAGAGGCCTCACTACCAGGTTCATAGAGGCCATACCCAGTGGAAAGCAGCTCACTGGCACCGCCCTTGTGGTAGGAGGCCTTAAGGTCCATCTCCCGCCAGATCATGCCAAGGATCTGTTTCTCCACTACATTCTCCACATTGACACTGTCCATCTCCTCCAGGCGGTCTGCATTGTCGCTGAGATCGAACCGCTCAATCTCCTCATTGATGCGGTTGAGCTGGTCCAGGGGGCGTCCCGGTGGGGAAGGGGCAGCCGTACAGTGGCCCTTGAGGTGGACCTTGAGGCTACACAGGTGGATATAGCTGCGATGGCAGTGAGGGCAGGCGTGGGGCCGGTCGCGAGTGTGGAGTCGCTTGTGCAGCTTCAGGTGGACGAACTGCGTGAACTTGGCCGGACACAGCTTGCACTGGTAGGGCTTCTCACCCGAGTGCAGGCGCTGATGGGTCTTCAGGTTGCTGGTGCTGCTGAAGCGCTTGTGGCACACCTGGAGGCCAAAGGGCAAAAAATAAAAATAAAAATTAGAGAAAAGATTCTTGTTGGCAGAGTGCATGCAGGTATGCGGAGGATGGACAAACACAGCGAAGAAAGACCAGCAGGAAGGAATCGATGTAGACGGGCAAAGGATAGCAGCTGCTGACCTGGCACTCATGTGGCTTCTCTCCTGTGTGGACCAGGTAGTGCTTCTGAAGATGGGCAAGTTGGGTGAATCCCTTACTGCACGTCTGACACTTGAAGGGTCTCTCGCCGCTGTGAACCCTCAGGTGGACCTGCAAACCATGTACACTGCGTTACCACAATGGTGCACTTTCTGAAGTCTTTCTATCACGGAAATGTTTCTTCAGTAGACCAGTTTTTCCCAATCCGGTCCACAACAACTCACAGACAGTTCACATTTTTGCTCCTACCAGGAGCTGGGAGGGAGCGAAAATGTGGACCATCTGTGGGTCCCCGAGGACCGGGTTTGGAAACACTGCAGTAGACAATTGCTCAACACAGGTTAAGAAAATCAGAAATTCACCTTCAAGTTGGAGAGCTGTCCGAAGGTCTTGCTGCAGACGTTGCACTCGTACTTAATCTTGCCGTTCTGCTTCTTCAGGGGGTACGGCAGTGCTTTGTAGCCAGTGCCACTGCGCTTCATTTTGCTGAGGTTGATGGCCTCCTCACTGGCGTGGGCGGCGGCATGCAGTGCTGGCGTGGGTTTGGTGGGCAGGCAGTCGGTGGTGGCCGCCGTGCCGGCCGTAGGGGACCCGCTGCTGGGGGCGCAGGGGGGCGTGTCCTTCAGAGTGGTGGCCACTGAGAAGGCGCTGTTGGGCGCCGGCAGTAAGATGTCCCGGTGTGCGGGATCAGGCATAGAGAGCAAGAAACGGCGGGCCCCGTCGGGGGGCAGCGCGCTAGAAGGCAGGGGCATGTGGGGCGTACGGCCACCCCCGGGGAGAATATTACTGTAAAGAGGGTACATGTGAGGGAATATGCTACCCCCTGGAGCTCCATTGATGGCGCTGCATCCCATTTGGTAGTGTGGCAAAAGGTAGCGAGAATAGTGGGGATTAGAATAGAAAGCGGCTGAAAGATGGCTGGGAGAGGAGTAAGCGGGGTAGTGTCCAAAACCGCGGCTATATATAGCAGGCGTAAAAAGGAGCCCTTCCCTCTGCTCCTGTGAAGGAGGCGTCAGAGGCGTGAGCCCCGGGCTGCTGTGGGGGCTGCTCTCGGGGGTGCTGCGGGCTGTGGGGCTGGGCGTGGCGGACGATTGGCCAGGGGAATGGGCTAAGTAGCTGTGGTTAAAGCCGGTGACGTGGGGGCGCAGTGGGTAGATGACGCGTGGGTAGACGAGCCGCTCCGGACTGCGTTTGATGGGCGGCGAACCCTCAGGGCAGGGGGCCCGCGTGGCCAGCGGTCGGCTGGGCTCCTGTGGGGTCCCCTTCAGGATCTCAGAGACACTGTGCTCTCTCTTGCCCTTGTCCCGGGGCAGGGCGGGCTCGGCCACCTGCCGCTTGGCCTCCATCAGGGTCTGCTCTGTGGGGAAAGGGGACACCAGGTTACCCACGTCACCCAAACCGCTAGATATAGCCATTTCGACAGTTTTATCCACAACAGTCTCTTTCGGTGAGCATTTTATTCATTCCCCACAGCTGGACGCATTTGTCTGAGTAAAAAAAGCAGGACACTGAGATTCCGTCTGAGAGACTAGTTGGGTGGGGGTGGGGGGGCCAGGGAAACCGCTGTGAAATTTCCAAATGAGGCCAAACCGCAGCAAGCTCGTCTCCCTGCCAGCTGAACGGACTGAAACGGAGCCTGGAACAGGCAGGATGAGGCGTGGGGCCCGACTCGGCAGACACCGAGTTTTAAGCACCAGTGAAATTGATGAAGTCCCCAGGGATTTATGAACTCTACTTAGAAGCATATTAACATAGACCACGAAACAGGGAGGGGAAACATTTAGACAAATCACCTCCACTCAATCAGATCATGTGGCACCAGGGAGACAGACAGTGCAGGAGTCCCATAGATATTATTAATGGTTAAGTTAAATAGTTACGTTAAATATTTTAATGGGCTGGAGGTCACTGAATGCTTCTTGTTGGTTGATACCAGACAAAACCAAAATCACTTCAGTTTCTAAAGTGTCCCTCCAAACCATAAATGGCTTCTAGGAACCAGTGTCAATGGGGCAAGTGGGCAGAGACTGACATAAGCAGATCCACATTTACAGTGGACAATACCTTTTAATGGAGCCATGGTCCTTATTCAATGCAGGTTAACCTATAGCTGCACCCACTGTATGATCTTCCTTAACGACTTCATCAAGACGAAAAGTCATACTATCATGAGTGCGCTTACCTCGGGAAGATTTTGTCAAAGGCTCATTTACATTGAATACCGATAGTAAACTTTCTTCATTACAAGTGACAGATACCATCTCTGTTGTTGTAAAAGCTTAGTCGTACTTCTGAGGGAGTGAAATAAAGAGAAAACCCCAGTGCCACACACACACACACACACACACACACACACACACTCGGACCGGTGAACTTTTCATAGCCGCAGAACAAACTCAGCATTCCAGATCAAGCCTGGATGAGGAGCATTAATTAAATGGGAACCGCAGCACCCATGTTCCTGAAATATGTAGGAGGTGAGTCCACGCAGTCTCCCAGTGAGCAAATACTGAGCAAACCTCTCTCAGCCTTCCTGGATTGCCGAGGTTACTGTGCTCAGCCCACCCCGGGAGCTCTTACAGAGCAAACAGCCAGCGATGACTGAGATATCAATCTGTCAGCAGATCCAGGACGTCAGAAAGTTCAAGCAGTCAATGGAGGAGTCCCCAACCCCCTCTTACCCCTTCTAAAGGCTAAATAAATTAAAGATTTGTGCCAGAAAGCTCTCAGAGCAATCCCACATCACACACAATGGGGGGGATTTTTATGGTCATTTTGCAAGTTCGAAAACACCCAAGCTACAAGATATTCTCCACCAATAACGCTGGGCTATCTAGCCGATTCTAGCTTCCTACACTCAAAATGTCAGCGATAACTTCAATGAGCACTTCATGCTTAATCATGCCCCTGCCCTGTGTGGGAGACGCACCATCGGCTGTTTTTCGTTATGACGAGGCTTTGGGTCAGGGCAATGTTAGAACCTCAATGTGGCTCACATATTCTGGACAGCCGTTAGAGCTTGCGAGAGTAACTCAACCAGGGACCAGCGAGCCTTGATAGGGCCCCAAACAGGTGGCAGGGATGAGTCTGCAAGCCACCTCCATGCACTAACTCTCTAAGTAAGAGATTGGTATGACCTCTCTGTCCCTTAAGGCAAAGTCATGTCTACCCTTTTTCCTCTGTCACCGGCAGTCAAGCGCAAAAGCTTTTATTATAGCAAACAGAACGAGTGTGTTAGGCAACTTAATGTTGAAAGAACGTTCAACTACCAATGACTGCAGTATTATGCTGGAAGCACCATGTAATTAAAGGCCATTATTACTGAGTTCCGTCCATGATGCATCTAATGAAAACTTTAGACCGTACTCATCACACTTTGCCCGGGGCAAGGCACTGCAGTCTGACAGTCGGCTTCCCACATTCCTTCTACCCACCAGAGCCCTTTGGCCCAAGCTCACACCAGGCAGATTGATGCCACAGGATAAGGGATAGGACGTAGGGAAGGTGCTGCAGACATCCAGCAGGGGAACCCTGTTATATATGAACAATAGCTAAAGTCTCAAAGAAAAGTCTACAGGCTAGCTGAGGAGCGAATAGTGGATCGTGACGGCGCGTTGCCGGGTACTTACTGAGCTTCTGCATCATCAGCTCTCCAGAGGGCGGGTAGTTCAGACGCTGGGCAAACTCGGGGCAGTACCACACCAGCAGCTCCTCACGGGGCAGGATGGGCTTGATGGTGTAGAAGTAGATGCTCATTCCGCTCTGGCAGGCAGCCAGATTCTGCTCCTGCTGCGTGTGCGCCGGGTTCACGTAGCGCATCCAGTTGCTCTTGTCCTCATCCAGCCCGTCCACAAAGTGGTGGAAGTCCCCCTTCGAGTAGATCTGAGGAAGGAGGCCGAGAAGGAGACCGGGGGGGGTCAGAGGTTACGAGTGGATGGACGATGCTTTTGGAGAACATTGAAAAAGAAAACACACAGCTGGATGATCTGTCCTCTGGGGTATATAATTACATTGCTGCCTCTCTCTGTAGGCAGACCATAAAAAAATGTGGGGGGGGGGGGGGGGGGGGGGGGGTGGACCCCACCCAGCCCCCGCCCAAAGGGTGGGCGGGCCGGCCCCCGGTTCCTTGTGCTTACTGAAAACCCCCGGGGTGGGTGTGGGTGTGTGGGGTGGGGGGTGTGGTGGTGGGTGGGGGGGGGGGTGTGGGGGGGGGTGGCGCTGAACCCGACGCAGACTCGTCACAAATGGTGGGAACGCCGAGCCCCGGTTCCTTGAGCATACTGAAAACCTCGACGGCTGAGTCAGTCTTGTCACCATGTCGTCGCCCACAATCTCAGGGTGAATCTTCTGGGCCGAGGCTGCCGCCCACCCCGATCGCTCTCATGTTTCTTTCGCTCCCGTTATACGCCATTCCTATCGCGCGTCTTTCTCAGAGCAGACTCACGGCTTCTTTTGTCAGTACAGTGGAACCTGCAGTTTCTCTTCCAGCTGAAACTCTCAAAGCTGACTGCTGCTCAGTACTTGCACACGGGTTTAATTGAGCAGTTCTGTTTGTATTTGAGGCTGACACTTTCTAAATTGCTGTACTTTCTAAATTATTGATTACTCTTTGATGAGTGGTTTTCAATCACATTCACACTTCAGCATTCATTAAAAAGTGCCCCCCGCACCTCTGAAGGTGAAGGCTTCACTGAAACGGCCCCTCAAATATTCTTTTCGTGTGGATGACAAACTGTTCACTTTTATCAACGAACAAAAAACATGGACTCAAGTACATTTATGGAGCAATTACCTACTCATTTGGGGGAGAAAAAAAAAAATACTGATGTGATTACACACAAAATGCACACGGGGCCCAATGTGAAATATAAAAGGGAAAGCAATCCTAGCATGCCTGAGCTTTGTTTTCAACCCATGCTTGTCTGGTGGTGGAGACCGAATGATCACCCCCGACAGAAAGGCTTTCAGCCCATTGGGGGGGGGGGGTCTCTTTTTTTTATAAGAGCCACTTTTTAAGAAGCACTCTTTTCTGTGTGCTGAAATGACTTCCTTTATGAGGAGAAAAAGGGAAGTGAATGTGGTCTAATCAAAGAGATGAGGGTGAGATACAAGGTCTGTGTGGTACGTCTGTGACGAGGGGGTGAAGGCAACAGGTGATGTACGCCGTCACACAATTCAGCGGTAAGTGGGTTGAGGACGTTCTATGATACCCGCTCCCCCCCCCCCCTTTTTTTTTTAAATGATTGATTGAACCTGTCATTTGCAGGAACAGAGACGTCACCCTGAGTATTACACTGTAAGGGGTGTTACAGAGCCATTTCAAAAAGGGTTATTTTTCTCTCGTGTGAAACATTTCCACTTCACGATTTACTGTAGGTACAACGGTCTTTAGTCAATTCAAAACCAAAACTGCGTATAACATGGCGGAATAATGCATCATTTAAAAAGGACCAAAATAAACAGTTTCCTCAACAGCAGAAAAAGGACCGAAACTCTGTGTGTGTGTGTGTGTGTGTGTGTGTGTGTGTGTGTGTATGATATCTGCGCTGGGATTAGGGAGGCACCAGTGCAGATGGAAAACTTTCTCTAATCTTTTTCCTTAGAGTGGACCTGCTTCACAAGTCGCTTACAGTAACCATACCAAACATCCCCCCCCCCCATGCGCGCGCGCGAGCACACACAAACACACACACACACACACCCACACACACCCACAACAACTGCCCCTCCACCCTCTCAGAGGCCCAAACTGTG
>JAAGVU020000129.1:6237323-6255088 GCA_011763525.2 Mormyrus iriodes
TTTTGCACAATATTCTAATTTTTCGAGTTTCACCTGTATATTTAGATTCACTTTTTTGTTTAAAATAGAAAACATGACACTGTTTTAGAAAAATGTGACCAGTAGAGAAATGTTCTCCTAAAGTGTCAGAATAGTAAGGAAACAGGAGAGGAAGGGAAGTCACCATCTCTGTGGTTTGTGCGTCTCCCCTGCAGCCAAGAAGCTGAGCCCCGTACAGGGCCTGAAGTCATACACCCCATTTGGAAAACCCTTACATTATAGCTACAGAACATTTATAAACAGCTCACAAACATTGATTATTTTATAGATAGCTCTTTTATAGACCTTTGGTAAATATTTAAAAACATTTTATCTGTCATGCTGCCAATGCATCTTGATTAGTGACTTATGAAATAACTGTTATTATCATTATTTGTATTAGGCATATAGCACCATACCTTATCATGCATCACACATGTACGAAGCACTCAGAATTGTAGATATTTTAATGATGTAGACCCTCTGTGTGTCACGCAGCCAGATTTCCTGTCATTAGCCATTCTGGCTGTCCGCGTTTCTCTCATGAAACTGTTTGAGCTGAAAACTTACTCTGTGATAGGGACTGGGTTCAGATCCAGTGTAACTCTAGACTCCTGTCGCCAGCCAGCCACCATTCAAGGGAGCTCTTTAAAGAATTGGGGTCACCTGACTCTGGCTGGCCCTGGACTGTTTAGCAGCACAGGAGGATCATAAGCGACCCCCAGGTACGATGGAGTGTGGGAAGAGTCTGAGAATGATGCCCATCGAGAGAAGGCTTACATTACAGTATGGTCCCCGGTTATATGTCTTAAACGTTATTGTAATTGTGCAGCATTGTGGGGCACCACGTTAAAGATATACTTGGAGACACTCTGAAATACCCCTGACTGGTGAGACTGACATCTGGCCCCACAGACCATCAGCAGGACACCATATAGCTGATGACATTATCCAGAGAAAGGATCCTGACCCGTTTCGCTGATCCAGTCTCCTGCTTCAAACCTGTGACCAGTCGGGTCACCACAGCTGTGATGGCAGACTTTGGTTTGATCTTCATTGTTGTGTTTGTGATCTGTGACCTGCACGTCCGTTTTGTGGCTAGACGAAGTGTGCCAGTCCAGGAGACCGAAATGCATCCACTCCGGGCGTCCCTAGCCAACTCAGGCTCCAGGGACCAGAAGGAAAGCCTTCCATAAATCAGTCAGGTAGACAGGGGACTGTCAAGCACCCTGGTGTGTCGCACTTTGGCGTCTGACCTGTCGACCACTCGTCGACATGTTCTTGTGCTGTTCACAGACGTCTGTGTCAGTGCTCTGTGCATCTCCTGCTACTTTTAGAAGATCTGGAAAGAGAGCAAGTCGGGCCAGGACGACTGTTTACAGTCGAATTCTAGGTCAAAGGGCAGTCAAGGGAAAAATACACATCGGTCTTAACTTTCATTTGGTTGTAGACTTCATGTGTGGGCTTCATGCTGGTCTGCATACTTCCCATCTTCTGTTCTTGTTGCAGAACTTCTCGTTTTGTCTGCTTATTTATGCTATGGTCTGGAAAAACATTACCTTTCCTTTCTCAGAAAATGTACACAATCCAAATATGTAAAAATGAAGCGCTGGAAGATATCTCTATGAGTGATGAGTGAATTTAAACCGCAAATATCTCAGATCCTGCCCTTTCCTCATTCCGTCAGAAGCTGTGAACCTCCTTCCTTGGCCCGCAATCTAGTTTCATCCTGCAGACTTGTTAAAACGGCCCAGGCCAAATGAGCCACCGTCCTTGACCTATTGTGTTGTAGCACCTTATCTGACCAAATGAACCCAACAGCTATGAGCTGTGCAGCCTTTGTGAACTCAGCAATAAATGAAGAGAATTACTTAGCCTATAGAGTAGCCAAGACGAATGCAGCACCATTGCTGGCCTGACTAAATATGGAGCAGAAATCTGACCCCATACAGCTCCGCCGTTGTGCGTTTAGGGTATATAGCAGCTCTAGAAGGAACCCCACTGTATATTTTGTGAGTTTCTTACCTCACGGCGACCAAAATAGACACAACAGTGTTTAGAGAAATGTCTCTACGTTATCGCACGCTGGAAAGACTCGATATATATATTTATATGAACTTAATTGTAACAGACCATTAATTTTATCGGGCTTTTGTCACATTTTTCGAATATGTCCCGCAGCCTCTCAGAAAGTAGAAAAGGTTTGGCCTGGGTGAGGCGAAGGCCATAGAGGCCCTGGCGTTGACGTCAAGCAATCTGAGGGGCGTCGGGGCTGACATTATTATGGAGAGAGGTTAATGGCGGATTTTATCGCAGTGAAAAACCGGGGAGGTGGCTGTTATTTAAATGTTAAGGGTTTTAAGGAGACTTTAATTGCAGAAACACATTTACATGTCCTTGTGAATCACTCCAATTTAAAACTCTGCATGTGGCACAACACTTAAAGGCTTTGAGAATGAAAACTGACTTCTCTTCTGTTATTACGCAGCTGAAACAGAAAACTGTTTATGAAGCCTCACCAGCATTAAAAACTGCGACGGGATGGGGGGTGGGGTGGTGAATATAACACCAAATTCATTGAAAATATCTTCTCTCATTGCCATGAAATAAGGCACGTGACATCACCGATAAACCATTGCTTTTTTATGATGTGAGAATCGGAGGGGGACAGACCTGGTGCAGGAGTGCATTTTTTAAGGTCAAGTGCATTTGAATTTGTTTTTCTTGTGACGCCAGACAATTTGATAGAAGGACATAGTCTATCTCATGTTAACCGGGGGGGCTGAGGAATTTGCCTGAGGGAAAATCTAAGGCCCCAGGGCCGTTAGCAAAGGGGCCACAGTTTCCCTACTTCAAGGGTGGGAGTTAGAGTAAATTCCACACAGGAGAAGAATATTTCCTTAAATATTCCGGAATGACCCCTCACAGTCGGGATTTTACAGGGTTTGTTGGGTGATTATCCACCATGACATAGCAGAGAGTTTGATATTGGACAGCTTAATAATTTGAATGTACAGCACTGTTTTTGCAGGGATAAATAAAGGCACATTAAATATTGGGGGGTACAGGTCCACCCCATTCCCCTGGTTCCTGCATCCTTCTTTATTTCCTTGTGCACAAGCTCGTAATATGAATGCTCTTGTCAGATTTCCTTCAATCTCCTTTATTCAGCATGGGCCCCCCCAGAGTAAGGATTTGCACACTGCTGACAGGCTGCCGGTGAACCTCTGCTGCTACGGGGTGCCGTGTGTCCACCCCCGCCACACCCGCCATCTCACACCCGCAGCCGTAACCCAAGCCCCCGCCGGACTCCAAGCAAACGGACCCATCGGGTCTCCTTTGCAAAGGGACCAGAATGCTGCGATCACTTGTTCGGATTTTGCTGTCTTCCCAAACCACTTAACGTGATCAGAGAATTAAATTTTCAAGGAGTCATTTAATGATGGCCTCACTGCCTGCTTGGATTTCCTCTGCCTTTGCAGTTAAATATTGGCTGTGCCTTTTTGTGTCCAGGCAGCCCATGGTCCAGTATAAGAACCCTCCCCCCGTCCACACCAGTTTATGTGATCAGGCAAATTTATTATGGTCTATGAGGTCACTGCGATTTTCTATAATTGGAGGTCGGCCCGATTATATCAAAAGATCCATACGGCAGTAAACCACACCATTTACATTTAATTAGTTTTATTGAGCTGCCTGCCATTTTATTTGTAATGAACCCTGCATTATGATTAAGGACATATTTTAATGATCTTTAAGCAAAATGAACAAATGTTGCCCTTGACCTGACGGTGACGGTGTTTCGGCATGTTATTAACCACGGGGAAATTATGACGCTGATCTGCAGGGCTGGGACATTTTAACTGTCATGGGCTGTAAGCCCCACGCCTGCCCCTTCCAGAGCTGATTCTGCTGTGTTTTCAGATTGTCACACTGGCACATGTGTTTTATGATTTTTTTTTTCTTCCTGTTACTTTTAGGTCTGGTTTGTTCATCAGCAGATGCAAACAAAAATGTTATTTTTTTTTGTTTTGCTTTTATCCAAAAGTGATATTTTACACTAATAATTATGTCGTCTTATGGGCCAGTGCAAAGGTCTACCAGCAGAGTCCTCTTGGGATTTCATTTACTCCCACTGTTTACAGCGTTTGCAAACCCCCTTAGTAATATTTTTCAGACCGATCCGGTGCCAAGAGCCACAAATGTTCAGTTTGAACAGGACGAGTGATGCATACACCTGTATGGAAAACCTCACATATTTCTTGAGGCCTATGCAAGATGGATACATGGACCATGTCTTTGCGTCTCCCTCTCGCGTGTGATGAAACAGGGCTGGCCCCAATCGCACCTATTCAGGCAGTGAATTGATCTGCTTTGGCATGTGATAGGCTTCCAGGATTTGTGAGGTAAAGGAGAAGCGGTTGTGGGACCACTGGCTCCCAATACCGCGCAGTCCCTGGCCGATAGGTTTGTGGACTGACATAATTCATCGTGAGGGATCCCAGGCCGATTTTCAATCCCAGTCCAGTTCTGCACTGAGGTATTTGTTTTCCACACAAGCCAGTATGAAACTCCGACCTGATTCCCCCTCACTTCACATGCAGCCATCTTCACCTCCTCGCTTGAGCTGCCCCTCCCTCAGTGGTCCGCAGTTCCGGTCCTGTAGGGGGGGTACCCTGTTCACAGATCCCTTCAAAATGCTAACACTCCACAGTTAGGGTGACCACTGACATGACTCTAAAAAGGACACAACCTGTGTCCTAAAAGGAGGACCAAGGGTCAAAAAGGAGGAAACCTGTGTCCTAAAAGGAGGACCAATAGTCAAAAAGGAGGAAACCTGTGTCATAAAAGGAGGACCAAGGGTTAAAAAGGAGGAAACCTGTGTCCTAAAAGGAGGGACAAGGGCCATAAAGGAGGAAACCTGTGTCCTAAGAGGAGGGACAAGGGCCATAAAGGAGGAAACCTGAGTCCTAAAAGAAGGACCAAGGGTTAAAAAAAATTTCCTTATAACCAGTTGTTTTCTGAGAAACAGGTTCAGCACCCTGAAGCCAGTGAGTTCACTCTAAAGATTAGCATGTTATTAAAATGGACACAGGATTATAACAGATTTGATAAAGTTTAATATGTTGAAAGGAGTGAATGTGGAATCCCTATCGCACGGGTTCCTGAGGTCCGGCAGTGGGACGGCCGCCAGCCCGGGTGCGGGGCTCTCTTCCGGAGCTTTCCACTGTAACTAGACGCCGTGGGGGACCATGGAAGATCGCATCTCCCGAGTTTTGCTACGAAAGCGCTTCTGAGCGTAACCGAAGAGAGCCGCACAGCCAGGGCCAGCCTGGCTGAATAATTCAGAGTTTACAATCAATTCTGACCCCCACCCCCAGGGGGCCCTGAGCCCACCCCACCCCGACCATGCTCCCCAGCCCCGCTTGGAGACACTGGATCCGATGCATGTGTGGAGCCGCGAGGAGGCGCCAGGCACCGGTTGGCTACATGCAGCTGAGCGCTCACTGCGCACTCCCCGTATGCTCTTTAATCCTGACCAGTTCCGCCCGCTCTGTCTGATTACCACGGCCTCCGCGATACGCGGCATCCTGTTCATTAACGATTCATGTAGCCGGATTATCTCAGGCCGCCTCGCCTCCCAGCCCACATGTTCTCCTGCAGTCAGCAAAGTATTTTATTTATTGTGACGGTGTTTGTTACGCACTTTCTTGAGGAAAATGGCAGCGTCTGCTACAAATCAAATTTCACCCTGACATAAGTTCCCCATCCATCAGTCTATCTGTCTGCCCTCTTCCCCCTTCTTGTTTTTTTTGTTTTTTTGCTTTTAATCCTGCCTACCCAGGAAGGTCATCTCCACAACCTGCTTGGACAGTATTAACACACAGCTGCCAAAGACTGCCACTTTCCCAAAGACCCCAATGTCTCAAAGCATTATCAGTCAGATGGAGGGTCTCAACAGCCCTGTGATTCTGTCACTGTTCAACTCATGTAAAGCTTGATTTAAATACAGGATCTCCATTTCCCCTCATATATCTGCTGTCTTCCTCTCATGTGGAGTAACCACAATAGTTCAGGCCCTGTCTGTCTGCAGTCGGGGGTCTTTACTAATCCCTCTACAGCATCTGAAGCAGCTTGCCCCGCCCCCCCCTCCCACGAACATGCTGCAATCCAGAGGCATTTCACAGTCTAATGATTCAATTTGAAATAAAAACCCAAGAAATGCGTCTTGCCCAACACGCTTCAAAAAGCTGTGCTTTTCATCCCGAGCTGGTGTCGGTTTGCAGAGCTCTGAGGGGCCCTCACCCCGACAATAAGCCCGTACAAAATAGCGGGATAATCTTAATCGCGGGTGATAACAGACGGGCCTGAGGTGAACGATGCAGATCATGGACTCCCACCTCCTACACAGTGAACCCTGACTGCCCTATGGGAGAGGATGAGGAGGAAGAGGACGAACAGGAGGCTGTCAGCATCAGAATGCAGGAAGTGAGTAAAAAAATAAACTGACAGCTTCAGTGATTAAAAGGAATTTTCATTGCTGTGTTGTTGAGGATATGAATGGCTCTAATGAAAATTAATGTGTGTGTATTGTGTGTGCCTGCGTTCCGACTTGTGTGTGTGTGGATTATGTATATATGACAATGTCATAAAAACATGTCGTGTCGTTTTGACACTGTGGGGACCACTCTTTTGGTCGCCATAAGGATGAGCTCAATTTTATAAAAATCTTTGACTGCAATAAAAAAACTAAAAATGCCAAAAGTCTTGTATTTTCTTTAGTTACTTATGGTTAAGGTCAGGGCTGCACTGGCCCCACAAAAATATGAATATAAATGTGTGTGTGTGAGCCTGTGTGACCCAGTGTGTGTGTGTATGAGCCTGTGTGACCCGGTGTGTGTGTGTATGAGCCTGTGCCAGGTTTGTGTTTCCCCCCAAACTGGAGTATGCCCTCCATTAAAGATTAGCCCCCCCCGCCTGACTCAGGGCAGAGCGGTACAGGATACTCAGACAGCATCGGACCCAGAAGGAAGGTGATACCTGGAGGACAGTCCGGCTAAACTGACACCTCCAAGAGTGTCACCACTGCCCCCCACCACCCTCAACACGCACACACTCTGCCCTCCCCAAACCCTAGCACGTTCTCTGCCACCTTTCTACTCCTGTACACTTTTTATGAATCAGCCTGAATCCAGTCTGTATCCCCATATCTGAAGCTTTACATGTTTAACCAGTGTTTATTATCCAACAGGTGATTATACCAAAGGTGCATCGTCCACATTACAACATCCTGCTGGCCCCCAGAGACGGGGTGGGGTCCACAGCGGCCTCAGAATTATCCCCTGCTTCACCCTAGCAAGAGTTTCTGAAAACTGCAAATGACGTTTTTCCACTGTGTCTGAGATGGTTCCTAGACCTTAGCTGGGAGTCACTGGAGACCCCATGGTGTAGGGTGTTACCCCCCCCCTCGCGATTTGGGCCTACTCACAGGGATTTCTCATTGACTTTATTTACAGACCGCGGGGGGGTCAAAGGTCAAACCTGTTTCCTGGACATCTGTTCCACGATCAAAGCTCACTGGGCTATTTTTGAATTTGAGGTTTTGAACAAATCTTGTTATCTTTCATCCAATATTTGTTGGCTATCTGTCCATTTGTTTACTTAATGACATTTATTTTCATTTTTTTCTTCACATTAATTCTCTTTCCCTTCTGAGGCCTAGAGTAATGGCTCCTATTTGAAGACCTCTTCAGGGCAAGTGACCACCACAAAGCCCATAGTCACACTGAGTGAAAACCAGGACAAGAGTGTCAGCGCTGTTGGGCAGCATTTACGGAAGACTTGCAGAACTGTATCCGTTGCTGCATTGGCAAGAATCCCCTCAAAGCCCTAAGCCAGCCATGAAGATCAGAACATGTACTGTTAGCTCTTTCATGGAAACACAGTTACACTTTCTGTGCGTGTCTAAGGATTCAAAGGTTTATGTGTCACAGTCTGACTGTACCCTGCAGTGAAATGAAAGGTGGTCAACTCTGTTATAATAAAAATAGCAAAAGCAATAAGGACATAAGTAACTATATACTAAATATGTAATAAAAAAGGAATGCATCCATGTGCCAACCTGAGATCATACACGTGCCTTTGTATGTGTGCATGTGTGTCCAGCGACTGCATCCCCACAAGGGGTGCCCCTCGCCGGGGCCGGTGTGATTACCGCCGGGCTCCGGCCCGTGTCTCTCGCAGAGCCGCGGAGACCAGCTCTGTTTACTCCCTTTGCTTTTGGCCACACACCACGCTTAGCGAGAGAGCATTTCCTGTCCTCGCACGTCCCTTTTGACCTTTTACATAACATGGACTTTCTCCAAAAAAAAACAAAAAAAATCCTTTTCTCATAGACTTCTACAGCTATATAAATATGATTTTTTTTTATTCCTGCAGGCAAGTTTAGCGCTTTGCTTTTCTTATCTCGTTCAAAGTATTCTGTGGGTATTCCAACACACACACAGCTCTAACACATCGCAGCAGGGGGGCTGACATGCGACTTCTTATTTATGTTATTATTTTATGGTCCTGCGTGCGTGCATTTGGAGCATGCCATTACGGCTCCTTAATTAAAGGGGGGGGGCTGTAGTGACAAAATTTTGTAATAAGGAGTGCCAACACCATGGAGAAGTGCAGCACGGTCAGCATCTCGCCCACGTGGAGATTTGTTTGATTGCTCCACCACGTGTTTGATCTGGAGCCATGGGGACTCAGTTTATGTTGGGCGGGGGGGGGATTTGGACACGCCAGGCTGGCTGATTGGGAGGTGATGGTACGCTGCATTCATGTCCCCTTCGAACTGTGAAGAGCTGAGATATTCCTGCCTTATTGCCCCCCCCCCACACACCCTACACCCCCTCATAAAACGTAAAAGTAAATGGAGTTATTAGCCAGGGTGCCTCACCTACACCGGGATAAGTTGTGAATAAGGACCTGCTAACAAACGCCTCCCCTCAGCTAGCGGACTCACCGCGCGTGACTTGATCTCCAGGGTGCCATGAAATGTAAACCAGGACGCTTTTGGGTTCAGAGAGCGAGTCAGATTGACGGTTTGGCCCATCAGCTCATTAGACGGCAAGATTCCACCTGCCTCATTTTACATGCATTTTTTTAAAATCTAGATTAGATTAGACAATTACATCATTCTGTGTTTTTTATATCACACAAATAAGTTGCCTTGCTGACGCCGCTTGCAGCCTGTACGGCTGCCCCATTTGCTGTATACAAATGGATATGTCACTTACACTTAAACCTGAGAGTGAAATCTCAAAACGTCTTATCCCTTCACCATTACCCCCCCTGGTGGACACCTGATGAGTCACATGGTCACAAGTCGCTTCAGTTCTAGGGAAGCCCTGTTTCTTTACCATACCTCTAAAGAATGGCTTATGGGCTCTGTGCACACCCTCCACTGCTTTACAGCAACCTCAGTGTGTGTGTGCATTGTTTGTGGTTACTTTTACCTCCAGGATGTGTGTTTAGAAAATGTGGCATCCCCGCTCCCCACCCCCCGGGGCCCTTGGTCTCCTCGCTTCCCCCCCAGCCAGGGCAGTGACTGACAGGGCTGCTTCCTCACTGTCATTACTTATGTTCCTCATCTTCCTCCTCACACTCCCCCTTAACACACAGGTCAGCCTGACGGTCCGTCAGACCCAATAGAAGTTATCTCCATGTATCCCCCAACTTTCTGTGGGAACCCCGAGCTGAACAGAATTCCAAGGCTGCCCCCACACACCCTGCGTTTTCTCTCATTTTGCTGTCTGTCTCTGGAATCTAATTGTAAGTAATTGGGGGGGGGGGGTCAAATCACCAAACTTTATGGGCGGTTGAAACATTTCAGCATCTTGGGTCAATCCAAAGTCAATTACTTTGTAGATGGGGATATCTGTCATTGGCATGGGCAGTGGGCTAATTGTTGCTCTTCTCTTGTCCACCGACAAGTATACAAGGACAGGAATTACAGCATGCAGGCAAGACTTCCTCTACCGCAGTACACTTCCTTTGGTAACAAGAATGAGCTGTGATTGGACAAAAAGATTCCAGGTTTTCCAAGGACCCAGTGAGTAGCACAGTTGCTTCACATCTGCCAGGTTGGAGGCTGAACCCTTTCACCCAAGTGTGTGTGCGTTTGCATGTTCTCCCTGAATAGTGAGTGCTCTGTGTGTGTCATTGTCATCAAGTGTGTGTCCTGTGATGGACATGCGTCACACTCAGGCTTTTCTGGTGGTGCTACTGATCATCTATATGGAAACCTTTACTTGCCTTGTGTTTCATAGCAGCTGAAGACATCTCGAGTGAAGGACGGAGCTTTCCCCTTCTGTGGCTGATATCTCACTGTCTATGCAAACCCCGGCTATCAGTCCTAGAGCTCAGCTACACCAGGACGTGTCCACAATGGCACCTGTGCCTAAGGCCTGTCAGTCCAGGATGAAACATCAGTTTTATTCTGTGTTGTGCTGTTTATCGTTGATGGTTCCTGGTCTGTAAGAGTGAGATCAGCTCCAGCAGTTCTGTAGGTCTGAGTGTGCTGCATCCAAGGGTCAGGCTACCTGAGATATTTACATAAGAGCACACAGAAGATGCTCTGTTAATGGGACGCTAATGGGCTTATGTCATCCTGTCCCTCTAAGGTGTACTGAGTCTCGAATGCCCTGCCCCCATCCCAGCATGGTTTCGATTCAGGCGATTGTCAGTGATCCCCCTTGGTATCGATCTGCGGCGGGTGGGACATCAGAGCCGAAGAGGTCCGAGGCATGCCGCTCGCCTCCCCCGCCCCACTTACGCACACGTGGCCCCCTCTCCCGGCGGCTTGGCCTGACCTTCACCAGGACCGCCCGCCCGGCCCCGGTGACTTGCGGCATCATGGGGAAAACAGATACGCCCCCCCGGCCCCGCGACCGCTGGGGCCCTGCGACGTCCCAGGCCATGACGGCATCGCCGAACTTAATGGCCCTCCCTGCCGCTCCCCCGTCTGGGCAAAGCAGTCATCGCGTTTTGACATCAGCGCTTCAGCCATCGAGCGAAATAAGCAACCCTTTTGGGTACCGGTATCACATCACTCAGGTGTCGGAGCCCCCAGCAGCACGATAAAGCAAAAAGTTACATTGAAAGCTTTGCAAATGCTCTCAACACTTCTGGAAGTGACAAAAAGCTGAGCACGCTGACCTGGGAGGCAGCGTGCGGGACCCCGAGCTGCGGGAGTGCTGCCGTTGACCTCGCCGCCCCCACCTGCATAAAAACAGCTTCAACTGCACAGCTTTGTGCAAGGTTCATGCAACCTACCTGCATCCTGAAGCCCTGAAGATAAGATAAGATGAAATGTATTGATCCAATGGGATGTGAATTCTCGCCCACTATCGCTGTTTCTGTTTTGGTTAAAAGCATCATAACAGTAATAATATGTTTAAATTATGCCATATGATAGTACACTATTGGCCAAAATTGTGGCAACACTTCCAATATTTAAAGACTGCAGAACTTTATTCAGCTGTTGCTCCATTTACTTTACTTTACTATTTAATTGTCCGGTGTATGATATTTGTAACATTCTTTGACTGTTTATAAACATTTCTGCCAATATTCATAGAGTAATTTTTAAAGCGTAATGCCAAAAATGCTACTGTAGGTATTTCCACAAATTTTGGCCACTAGTGTAGATATTATTCATGAACTGTGTCTCCAGTCCGTCTATCACCATCAGCATATTAAAGGTCACCTGAAGGTCAGAGGCCATGCATGTGACCCAGCATTTTGGTTCCGTGCCGATAATAAGCTACCTGCTAATTTCATTGCCTCCCTTTGCCTGTTACCGTGGAGACAGCGGGCCGGACATGATTCATGGACCCCATTTCTTCCTCCCCTTCTGCAGGTGACTCTGGGAGTGGCTCGGACCTCTTTAAGTTTATAAGTGGCCCCCGCAGCCCCACCATGTTCATTTAATATTAATAGCGCATTCGTCTTCGGAACAAGGCCGCCGTAATGAATCGGCAAATTAAGACGGGGGAATATTGATCAGGATGCATGGCTGTACAGGAACAGCAGAAGGTTTTGGCCATTATCACCCGTCTGCTGCCGGTCTTCTTAACGCTTTGCAACGCTTTGCTTGCTCACATGATTCTCTACGTTGCAAGTATGAAAACCTGAAAAACTATTTCGTTTTTTTTTCATCCAGCAGGTGGTGAAGTATTTAAGAAACCGGCTTTGTAATGAGTGTGGTCCAGTTTCCTCACGAACAGGGTTGTTTGCTGCAGTTATGATGCTGAACCCTCAAGCTGAGGTATATCTTGCAAGCTCTAGTCACAGTGGGTAAAATAGCCTGCGACTGTTATAAAAATATAAGAACGAGCCTCTCGGTAGAGGATCATTCCGGATAGCACCATAGTCACTGGGGGTAAAGGCCACTGTATGATATAATCACTCATCCTGTGGTGGCTGCAGGCATGAAACCTTAGAAAACAACTTATGTATCGCAAAAAACAGATAATTACTTAATATACACCTCTGCATCAGAGGAGGCCCTGGCCTCCACGATGAGCTTCTCAGGTCCTGACGCAAGGCCATGGCTCAGAAATAGAATAGGCCCCCTGAGCTGGAGGACATCTCACCCTTCCATCCACGTCGCTCTTGCCCGTCTGGCTGCAAAGATGCTTCTAAAATTAACCTGCCGTACACGAGTGGGTGCTCTGGCAGCTTAAACTCTCGGCTCCATCGAAAAAAAGGCGTTGTGGAAACGGTGAGTGCAGTAATAAAAAAAAAAAACTGCCATTGCTTGACCCGGGCAGGAAATCCCTGCTGCGAGACTTCTCAGCCTCTGCTCCACATCAGGCCCGTGTGCAGCTGCGGCGAGATTCTGAGCGCCTCGTCAGATTCCGCCACTAAGCAGCCGGCCACCGTAGACGTTTTATGGGGAGAGACACGTGGGTTTGTCTCACTCATGGTAGAACAAGGTTCTGAAAAAGCCCAAGATTTTGTGTCAAGTGGGAATGCGATTTGAGCGTTAAGTGTATGGGCGTAAATTAAGGAGGGGTTGTAACCCACCCCCAAGTAATCAAAACCAGCCGATACAACCCCCCGGACCCCCTTAAATGGATGGAGACCTCAACTCCCCCCAATGCTCAAGCCAAAGTTATTCCCTTGATTATGGGGAATATGTAAGGTGGTGGTGGTGGGGGGGGCGGGGGACAAATTAAATCCGTTGGAAGGGATGCTGCTGCCCTTTGATAGTAGCTTTCTTTGTGTTCAAAGGTCTAAGGGCGTGTAGAATGTGACCACATGACATTTACATTTCTGTTAGCTAGCACCTTTGTGACAGATTCATGGGAGTCACTCACAGTTAATATTTTGTTAAACATAGCTCTGAGAGGCCTCCCTCACATTTGCACGCTGACATCCATACCTGCTGTGTGTGTATATATAAATATATATAAATATATATATATAGAAAGAGAGAGAGAGAGAGAGGCAAATTCGTTAAGGCAGGATTGCCTAGCTGTGAAGGTGGGTAGCTTGAGGTTCCAGGCTTTTTTTACAGCTCCAGCAAGCATGCAAAAACCACATGACACTGATCACGCTCTGAGCAGTCCTGCTTTGATCTTAAAGCTCAGAATCAGCCAAACACACAGCTGTGTTTCTGTAAGGAGCTCTTATAGTTAATACACACAAAGCAATTCTTTAAGAATGTGACAATATCTCCAACAATTTATAATTACAGCATTGTATTTTTAAATTACTTTTCTAATGATGTTACCATTTGCATTAGTAAATTATGGCTGTCCCTTTAACTTCAGCAAACATGAACAATGGTGTGAGAGTACCCCAACAAGACAACTGCAGAAAAGCCATTTATTCCAAGACATGGCCTTCAGGTGTTGCCATGGGGATAGAAACACGTCCAAATGTTGAGGATCTTTTAATGTGCCTCGATCTTACTTTACAGACAGACAGCCCCTGTGAATGCTAATGACCCTTGTAAATTTGACTTTCTCACCGACAGAGAAGCGTGAGACCCGACAGTGCAGGATTCAAATTTCTGATCATCATCAAAGTTTCAAACCTTGAATCTGAACCCACGTAAATACCAACGAGCATTTAATGAAGGCTGGGTCAGCATGTGACTGCTCTAGGCCAATGGGATTGGAGAACATCCTTATACGACCCTATGTTATCTTTCGTCGAAAATCAAAAGACACATAGCGTCTTCTCTCTATAGCCTGTGGAACTTAAACAAAGTCAGCACTGGTCAGATATGACCCCACGTCATACCTCCTGCATGCTTGATTACATGTCCATGTGTATGAATGTAGTGGGGGATCTGAGTGTGAATTATGCCATAACATTACATAACCCCCCACATCACATTCACCATTAAGCCTTCAGTATATCGATTTGTGTCCTTAATAAAAACACCCATGCAGATGTCTCCAGACTACAGGAAAGGTGATCTGCGTCGATATGCAATCGTTATTACAGTTTGTGTAACTGCTTTTTAAGTGCGCAGGTTGGGGGGGGGAGGCTGAGGCTGGTCAGAGGAAAGTGGTATTGTCTTTCAGAGTTTGGGTTTTTTTTCCTCCACAGCTCAGCTTTCAAAACAGAGCCTTAGACCGGTGATTGAAATGTAAACACTGCAGCTTTCTTATAGCGCACCTTTATGACATGTACTTCTGAAGGTATAGTATAATACAGTGTTTCCCAACCCGGTCCTCCGGGACCCCCAGACAGTCTACATTTTTTGCTCCATCTCAGCTCCTGATAGGAGCAAAAACATGGACTGTCACTGGGTCCCCGAGGACTGGGTTCAGAAACACTGGTATAATACATCTGGTGATAAGCTGTGAAATATTAATTATCAGAAATCTTATTCTACAACAATTGGAGGCATTAGATACTATCCATCCATATTTCACACCCGCAAATCCAATACAGCATCTATAAGTCTTATGGTTCTGGGTCTGGGTCCATGACAGTGGTTAAGGATATAGAGATAAACCCTAAAGTCTGTTGGTTTCAGGCTCACAAAGGACTCAGTTGTATCACTGAAGAATGTGTTCAACAGTATCCATCCATATTATCTATCACAGGTTCTCGAGTCTATATTAATATTACCAGCAAAATGTCCGCCCACGTAGATGGAATATTAAAGATAGATCACATTACTTTATTAATTTGTGTGTATATAATAAACATACATAAAATATATATACTCTATATGTAGCCCAAACAGCATAATGTAATTTAGTTTGGAAACAGTGTTCACAGGTTGTAATGCAATGTTCGATAAATGTTCTTGCCCTACTATTGAACAAGCAACAGGCATCTCCTGATTCTGGCGGGAAATCTGGGCTTTCCCAAACAACGGGCCGCTGATCCAGTAGCCAAAAGACCTGCTGCCATTTATCCATCAAGATTATGGATGCACGTGCGATGACGTCACAGCCTCCTAATGAGAGAACTGTGCTGCTACAGCTGCCGGCAATTAAATGCGCCATCCAACGTAAATAAACCCAGCCGCTCGCGGAAAGGGATGCGCTAAGTGCTAAAATAACAGGCCTGATTTGAACATCTGGCGCAGTCTGTGAACAGTGCTGCTCCGGGCTGGTGCACCGCATGCCGTATGCGCGCCACGCTGGACGGAAGGTGCTTTGGACGACCCGGCCACTGGACTCACTTCATCTTCAGCAGGGCCAGGTGAGCTGCATGCACAAAGCAACGAGATGGTGGAGAAATGTTTGGAAAAATAAGTCAGTCATTCAGTCATACAGGTAGTCACTGAGGTTCTGTAGAACAGATATTTGGAAGGTATTATTTATAAGGTGACTTGTCTATGAGGTGAATTTCTGCTTCTGGAGTTATAGAACTGTTGCAACTGGACTCGAGGAGTTCACAAATGATTTGAAAAGACATTGACACAAAACACCCTAATTTGGACCATTCTTCCCATTGCCCAAAAGTCCCTGTGTCCATTGGATGGTGCCCAACAGGAAACAGGTTAATTCTGGGACTTGGGGTCACTGACTGGATGGAAAGTTCCAGTCCAAGGTGTGGAGGAAGAGCACTAAAGTGTGTTTTTTTTGGTGAAACCAAAACCAGGAAATGGTACTGGAAGGTAAAACCTGGACAAAAAGATTACAAAAACGAAACTACAGAGAGCAACATGAGACAAAATGAGTCCAACGAGATAAGAACAATGAGATGAGGCCAACAAGAAAAGAGAGACAAGCCTTATGGTCTGGGAGCAGCAAGACAGTGTATACGGACCCTGGAAATGGTGGTATGAGGTCCAGGCAACATGGTTGTGACACAAATATTGATAACTATACAGAGGACAGAGAAGATGGACAGTTGAGAGCAGTGCTTCCGAATCCGGTCCTCGGGGACCCACAGACAGTCCACGTCTTTTCTCCCAGGGAGGAAGCAAAAATGTGGACTGTCTGGCAGGGAGCTGGGAGGGAGCAAAACTGTAGACAGTCTGGCAGGGAGCTGGGAGGAGCAAAAATGTAGACAGTCTGGCAGGGAGCTGGGAGGAGCAAAAATGTGGACTGTTTGGTGGAGAGCTGGGAGGGAGCAAAAATGTGGACTGTCTGGCAGGGAGCTGGGAGAGAGCAAAAATGTAGATCGTCTATGGGTCCCTGAGGACCAGGTTGGGAAACACTGGTTAAGAGAGTTAGACAGTCTTATACCATGAGGATATGAGATGGGGGTGTGGATGTCCCAGGGCCGAGAGAAGTCAGGTAATGAGCATATTCATTCATTACACCCAAGTCTTTTTACCAATCATATAAGCCTGACCTCTCAGGCCATTTCCTGCGCATCCTCCCCAGCCCTAATGCATTAGCCCACATCCCGCTGTAGCCCAGAACTCAAAAACCACCTTTTCTTGTATTTCCTTGTAACATAACGATACAGTTGTGCTCTGCTCAAAATCTCCTTGAAAGCTTCTGCAAATAGTGGCCACACCAATGAATGTAACTTGACTCTCCAGATGAAGTCAAAGGTCAGCACCAGACAGGACTAACCTTCGCCCACAGATTAGGTCTGCCGTGTTAACACTTCCAGCATCAGATTTTCCAGGTACGGCATCTCACTCTCTCTGTCACACACACACACACGCACACACACACACACACACACACTTTCCGCTCGGACAGTGATCGATCGCGTCAGGCATATCGTTTCTTAACCTTGACTTTGTAGACAAAGTTGAACCTGTCAGACATAAAGGTCATTCCCAGATCTTAATTAACCAAGAGGGAAATTAAGAAACCCAGGTGTTAAGGGTGACATTTGCAGTGAAAGTTCATTTCTTGTATGTCTGGGTGAGGTTTTTGTCAAGTCAGGCCAAGATTAATATATAAATCTTATCTTGATACCCTAGAATGCTGCAATGTTAATACATTCAGTTGTGTTTCATATATGTGTAACACTATGGTATTCCATCATTACTGTTTACATTTATTGGCTCATGTTTTGGGCACCATAGTCTTCCAGGTATGTGAGGAGAAGAGATTCTGCTCCTAACTATCACACCTGAAGGAGCAGCCTTAATGGAAAAGAGCAGCACATGCTAACAGGCTAACCCTGTGCCGCTGCACACCTTAATAACACACCTGAAGGAGCAGCCTTTATGGAAAAAGCAGCACATGCTAACAGGCTAACCCTGTGCCGCTGTACACCTTAATATCACACCTGAAGGAGCAGCCTTTATGGAA
>JAAGVU020000129.1:6270804-6286905 GCA_011763525.2 Mormyrus iriodes
CACACACACACACACACACACACACAGGGCTCCATCCCAGTTACCCCTGTCAACAAGCCTCCCCCCACCCAGTCCCTCAGGCTGCACCCCCAGTCATTATAAGTATATGAATATATCCTAAAGAAACCATTTTTTCAGTCAGTGGAGCCACTATGCAGAAGCTAATGTAATGAAAGTCGGTAAAAAATGGCCATAGAGGGTGGGACTGGGAAGGGCAAAGGTCACGCCGCAGTGATCGGCACCCCCCGGCAGACACCTTGTTACCGCACTGTCTGTGAATGTGGGGGCGGCACCAAGCGGGTGCCAAGGATGCCCACACTGCACCAAACTAATCATGCCCCCCACTGATGTATTTCGCGTAAACCATCATGAAGTGACCTCAGGAGACTGAAGAAACTAAAGAACCCATATATTATCTTTAAAACTGATGAACCAGGAGGGTGGATGTGTGTATGTGTGGTCATGTATATTTTATATATTTTTATATAAGATATTATATATATTTATATATGTATATATTAAAAACCTGTTATTTTGATCTTTTGACTTGTATTTAGTTTGTTTACTTCTGGTTAAGGTTATGGCAGGGTTTGGTACGGTCACCAGGTAATCCATGTCAGGGAAGACACTGACACACTGAGCTAGACAGGATTTGTAAACTACCATTCACTTAAGCACTAAGTAACATGCCGATCCATGATAACTTGCTGTGTGCTGATTGGTCAGTCTTCTACAGTAATGCATGAGTGACTAATGTTAATGTGAACCAGCTGGATGAATCTTTCACTCAAGGAAACAAATCAGTAAAAGATGAAGAACTGAACTATTTAGCCAAGTGCAGGAGCCTTTCAGTTTTAAAGTAGTTTGTAAAACCTGAATCAGCCCACACCCCCCCGACATTCTAGGCCGCTTGTATGCGTTCGGGCAGGTGGGAAGTGATGAGAGCCCTTCGCGGGCAAGTCCCAGGCTGCCTCGCGGAGGAATGAAAAGCCTGTTTGAGCCCTTATCACAGCCAGCGCTGCCGTGAAATTGGACAATTGCTGGAATTCTCCGTGATAAAGTTCCTCTTCATTGTCCCTCATTATTCAGGCCGATAAGAGCACATGAGAGGCACAGGAATTTAGAACAGATGGTCGCGCTCCTACGGTTCCTGTTATTTTCTGTTTTTAATTGAAAGACTACTATTTAGATGCCACTGCCATAACTGAAATTACAAACTAAAGATCACAGAGAAATAACATTTTATCAGTGCCATTAAAGCAATCTTTACAAAAGAGCCCATGGCCTGAAACACTCTAATTCTCATACTTGGATGATTGTTCTGTGTGATTCTGTGCCCCAGGTGTCTTAAACATCACATGTTTCACAACAGATTTAAACCTGTTTAGTGATAGGACTGTATTCCTCGACCACAGTTTACCTCGAATGCTCACGCACCGCGTCAGACATGCCAGTCATCCAGAAAATCCCAGTAATCTGAAAAAAAGTCATAACTGTTTGGCATGATACACGGCTCTCCTAGAAAAGTGAACAGTGACCCAACCCAGGCTAAGAGCCTCATTGAAATCAGTGGCTCACTCCAAAGGCAGAAACACATAGCAAAAGTCACATGACAGCAATGGGCGGTAAAGAGCAGGCAGTTGCATCATTTCCTGTGTGCCATTCACCTTTGGTCCAATCAGAAGACGTCTGCCATGATACCAGGAAGTGGGTTAGAGGTTTGACAGTCTAATCATCAGGAAATTAACATTTGAAACAAGTATCTGCATGCTGGCCAATAGCAAATCATAGCATATTATAATTACAAAGAAATTTATCAAAAAATGCTCATCCTAACAATGAAGGATTAAATATTACTTATTTTTTTTAACAGTAAAGGTAATATAATACAATCTAGTCAGCAACAGTAAATACCTCACTATTGGACTCATCACCTAAAATGAAAAGTAATTCAGCTATAAAAATGGGGGGGGGCAACAAAAGATCAGTAATGCAGTGATGTGCCTGAGTAGCAGGGTGCCCAGTCCTTGGCTGGCTGTTATCAAAGTTAACATGACTGTAATTGGCCCACAGAGAGCAATAGACCGGGTATCTGGGCCAGGTACTGTGAGCCTGAAGCTGCAAGCATCTAATCCAGAAAGGCCGCTCAGCCAGCCGTGCACTAAATAATAAACAGATGTTAGTCACCAAATATAGCACGCTCGAATCCCAACTACAAAGGCACAAAAAAGAAATGGTAGGGTATTAGCGAGAAGATACAATTTACAGGTCAAAATGTAATAGTAACCTTTCACAGTGCAAATTGAAAATTAACCTTTGGGGTATTGAATCACTCACAGCTGAAACTCGGCCTCGTAGGGAGGAAAAATCTACGCAGCCAAAAAAATTGAGTTGGGGGGGAGATGGGGTGATGATGTGAGACAATGTAACAAGATCATATTTATTTCTCTGGGGGTCTAATATTCGCTTGTTAGCAACTGGCTTCGAAGGAGTGTTTTTTCTATTCAGTTCTTTTTTAGCCAAATGGATGTCCTGCAAGAATGAGCGTTGGGGTGTGTGTGTGTCTGTGTGTGTGTGTCTGTGTGTGTGGGGGGAGGGGTTATCCCTGACTTTCCATCTCTCTGCACATTATAAACCAAACCACCTTTAAATGCAAAATTCAGCAACTACACAAACACAAAGCACCAGAGGCCTACCATCAACGTGGCCAAACATCATCAACAGACTACGGCAGCTGGTGAAAAACATATTTTATCTTCTATGCCGACAAACAGAAGAATAGGAGGAATCTGGCAGCGTGTGGGATTATCGCCTGATTAAGCTCTCAGCGGGGACGGCTTATAATTTCAACCTTGTCATATTTAACAGCCGTCAGCAGAAACACCGGAGAAGGGGAGGGGAGGTGAAGTGACCCATTCATTTTGCTAATCTTATTAGCTAAGATCTGTTAAGTAGAGATCGGTTTTAATGCATGCTTTTCCACTTTAATTATTGACCATAAATACGTTTGAGGTCATTAGGACCGCGAGCGGGGCGGATCGGGGGGGACAGACGCATTATCTAAATGTACATATTTAACTAATTTTGCATCTCCAGCGCATCGATGTGGGAGTGACATAAATTGCAGTTTGACATTTGACCCCCGCGTCACCCTTCGAACGCAAACCCCAAAGAGGGATTTATTTCCCATCATCTTGGACCTCGTCTCATTTAGAGCGGGAGGGCGGGGGGAAGGTAACCAGCACATGGCCCCCAAGATATGTGACGTCAGGCTGGTTTTCGCTACGCTCCTGTTGTTTCTAAACGTTATTATAATGTTTATTAAATGCTTGTATGTAATCCTATTAGGGATTAGTATTAAATGCAGAAACAACTGGTCCATAATAATCCACCACCTAATATCTAATTGAAAAATCCACCACCAACTGTTGTTATTCCCCTGCATTCGTGGTCCTGCCCCCATCCCGGATTTGGAGAGGTGTACAAAGCCTTCCTACACGTTCGGTGTGAAGGGTGTTGAAGTTCTGCTGAATACAGGCCGCCAAGGCACAGCTCTGTGCCCGTCCAGTTCGGGTTGGGGGTAATGGTTCAAGTGGGGGGGTGTTATTAGCCACCAACACCATCAGCCAGACGCAGGGCATCTTCCTCCTGTGTTCACATCTTGTACTGCTGACTACTGACAACTGCCACTGCCCCCCCAGACCTTATCATGGCGGCCCTGCTATGACGGATGTGTCTGTGAGTGTTTGTTTTGGATCAAAGTGTCAGATGTTAATCAGACACTGTCATATGGGTTGCATAGCTACCGGGGATGTTAAGTTTTCAGTTACTATTTTTTATATCTTTAAGTGAAAGCTTGAAGACTGCATGCAGTACAGGGAGACATATGGAAGTAAATGACAGTTTGGACACTCGTGATTCCCACAGAGAAACGCTATGCGAATAGCAGGGAATCTGGGGCAAGCAGAAGGCTTTTGGTTGACATGAACGATTTGGGAAAAATATGGATTTGTACATGGATTTGCACACAGGTTGTATAGTTTTGAGTGTGAAGGTTTGTCTAGCACTGTTTACTCGTTACAAACTCCCGATGACATTATCCATGATTGTAGGGTGACCATACGTCCTGTTTTTCCCATACTTGTCCATTTTTTTCCATTTTCTTTCTACAATCAGAATGTTTTCTGTGTGCACATTTGCCTTGCGTTGATGACTCGCTGCCCCTGGTGTCCTCTTTCTTGTAAAGAAAAGTAAAGTCACCCTAATAATTATATTTGCACTGTTCCCAGGTCAGTTTCTCTTGGCTGGTGAGCCACATGATGTTGTTACCCAGGGGGCAGTGGGGCCTGGATAACAGCATGTGACATTATAACGTCATGTTGAGGCTTTTAGGTCGATAGCATCAGTGGTATTGGCTGGTTGCTTTGGCCTCCTGAAGCCCAGCCCTTCCTCTCTCTCACTCACTGTCACTCATTACTCTGCAGGACTCTATCTTGCCTGAAGCTTGGCTATTTGGCTTCTGGTTTGTACCCGGTTGTTTTTTTCTATAGCCCTTTTTCCTGTTCTGTCTTCCTCTGTCGGTCCAGTTGTTCAGTCTCTAGAAGGTTCAAGTGACACAGCTTCTCACTATCTCTGTGGATGCGCATACATCGCCTCAGAAACAACCCGGGCCGTAACGACCATTTTCAAACTCGCTTGTCTGTCTCGCTGGCTTGCTTCTCCTTCCCATTCACTCCCACTGTCTCCTTTTATACCCCAAGCCTAGCAACATGACTCAGCAGCATCTCCCCACACTGGTGGTCTCTGGAAAGTTATAATTTTGAAGTGACAGTTTAAAAAGACTGTCTTCTCCTTTCTGGGAATTCTCACTGTTTACATACAGCCCAAAAGAATGCCACTAATGCAAACATATGGCATTTTTTTCATAATTTTTTTCTTCTAAGCCAGTCATAACCAGGATGAGCATTTGACATGTGCAACAAAGCAGCCAGTGTCCATCCGCCTGGAGAGAAGAGTCATTCAGAATTAGGGGTTGTTTTTTGCCATCCAGATTCCCATAATGCACTACTATATTTGCATAATGGGATTACAGCGAGCAATGTTCTGCAAGATGGAATGTCTCTAAAGGTTCGACCCTAAACCTAAACCTGATCCTAATCCTACCCCTTTGCTGCCAGTCCCCTGTCCACTTTTAACACCAAATGAGCATCTGGACCTCACATGGATGACCTGATCTTTCACACAGACACCCTCTGTTCTCATACATCTGTCCCTCTAAATGAGCATCCTGATGTTTCGCACAGAAATACGGACCCCTCACACGTTCAGATGTCTCACACGGACATCCTGACCTCTTTTGGATGGGATGATGGTCTAACCTGGACCCCTGACCCACCCAAGCATCACTGGACACCAAGTCGAAGAAAGTTCACCATAAAACAGGGAAACGGACTTCCCTGCCTCCATCACCAGCCCCGGAAACACTGTGCCATTTCTGTCTGCAGGCTCCTAGAAGCTGAGAAAGAGAGAGAGAAAAGAAACCGCAACTTGCATTTTAAAACAGGCTCCTGCTTAGTGGCCAGAGGCCGAGGTGTTCATATCTGCAAAGCAAGATGTGTCTCCATCCTCATATGAATACAATTATTTGGCACGGCTTTGTGTCACCAAACTCTTTAATGGAATAATGCAATCCCATCAAATTCTAGGCAAACTTGACATTTAGCCTTTGCACATTTGTGAAATGAAGAGGGCGAGGGGGTTTTTAGAATAAGCCCTAAACCCAGCATATATTACACAAAAGCTAATTAATTTGCCAACATAATTATTTAGATATAATTTACATATAAATGTGTTTTGTTGTAAAAATAAATAAATAAGAGAAAAATAAATCGAAGAAATTGTAGTAATAAATGACACCCTCAAGACTGCAATTTACAATTAGAATGTTAAACCCTCTGATTATATTCAAGTACAACTTTGTGTTGACCTTCCGAGGTGGTGCTGCGTGTGGTTACCGGGTCGATGGCCCGATTTTCGGGAGCGGTTCCGGAATGTGATTGCTTCACGGTGGCATGCGGCAGCCCAGTTCGGAATGCACAGGTTCCAATTTCCTCATAGTCCCTGGCACCACCCCCTCCCCCGCCCTCCCACTAATCGGGGAGACTGATTTGAAAAATTCATGCAGCCCCAACCCACAGCACCCTAGGGATGTATTGCGTGCCGTTTGCTCTGTGACATACAGCCTGACATGTTAGCTTCTTTTATGTTTGCCTAACCCTAAAATGTATGACTGTGGCACACAATCGGGGACTACGGCTCTGACCGTTCATTAACATGGCTAAACGCTAAAGCTACAACTGCAGAAGCTGATAGTTTAGCATCGAGGCACTGGTCTGATGGTGGAGTTCAGATCCTGGGTGGGACCGGGTGCTGTGCCCTGCTGCACTATGAAAAGGCTGGATCCCTGAATATCTTGAGTGAAAGGCCTTGCAATATTGAATGTGTCAAGCTGTGGATGTAAGGAAGAAATGCAAAGCCCTACTGAGCACATGGAATTGTAAAAATATTGACACACTTCACCACCTCTGGACTGGGATTCAACAATCGGCCCTGGACTTTAGGGTCCCCCACGATAAAGTTTGCCAACCAGGGTTCCCCTTGATAATTTTTGTCAATAAATTTGCTGGTCCACAAGCCCAATGGCCCAGTATGTCCATTTGCCAGTCCAGCCTTGTGCTCCACATTTAGGATTAGGATACATTAAGTGGTTGAGGGAAGACATAAATCCTTTGTAGAGGGCTGAAGTTTGCTAGTTTCACTGACATCAAGGAGCTATATCTTTATTTACCCCTGCCCTACAGAAGGCAAGGAACAGAAGCAGGTTAAAAAAAGTAAAAGGTTGATGTTGTCATAGCATTAAAATGTCCACAAGATGGCAGCAGAGCAGTAAAGTTTCTTTGGCCTGCTGGCCATTTGTACATCTCAGGATGTTGCCCACTTGATGGACGCAGTGCTGCCAACACGCACAGGGGAATAGCGTAAAAGGGAAAGTCTGCAGGACAGGAAAAAGACACCCCACCCCTAATTTACACCCTAAAAATAATCTTTTGCAGCCTTAGTGTTCATTAGTCACGCATGTGGTCGTCTCTCTGACGCGGAGGAGCTTGATACGGGAAGATGCTTATTACCCGTTAGCATTGCTGCAGGAAGTCCAATCTGGGAGCTGCCATCAGTCAAATGATCAGCTCTAAGTATCCGAAGGCTGCGGCTTATTAAGGCCGTCCAAAAATTCCCACAGTTGATACGGTTTGTGTAAATGGGGCTCTTAAGTGGCTAAATAGGGCGGAAGACATTGAGCGCAGGGCGTGCATTACAGCGTGCCACAGCGTCAAATGACCGGGCGCCACCCCGCCTCTCGTGTTCCTGGTCAACCCAACCCATTGTATTTGGTATGAGGCATTTCTAAAAGCAGGTGTGTCCATTTCCTAGATGGAACAGAGTCATTCTGGACAACAAAAAAAGATGAAAAATAGTGAAAGTGATTCACTGGGCCAGTCAAAGAAGGCACCTTTTGGAAAATGGTGTCTATAAGCACTGCAATCAGCATATGGAAATGGCTTGAACACAGGCTATGGGGGGGCAGTGATCATAGACGTGTGGTCCAGCTGTTGGAGGTCATAAGCTGAGATCAGGCCAACACACAGATCCATGCCTGGGTTGAGTTGATGACCAGTGACCTCAGGGCTACACAAGCCCAGCACCTCTGAAGAAAACACACAGCTGATCGCTCCTGCTATCTGCTATCTCTCACAGATCGCGCCTCCGGCTATCTGTCACAGATCACTCCTCTACTGTCTCTCACAGATCACTCCTCCTGCTAACTCTCACAGTTCACGCCTCCTGCTCTCTCTCACAGATCACGCCTCCTGCTATCTCTCACAGATCACGCCTCCTGCTATCTCTCATCAATTACTCGCTGGGAGGGCTCTGTTGGCCATGGACCCTTTTTATTGTTGGATTATTTTACTTGTTCGGCTCTGTGTCTTTTCAAAGGTAGGGGCTATGTTTTACTTACATCTGTACAGATCCATGGCAGCCAGGGGCATTCGTAGCCCCCCTGACTAAATGTCACCTTGCCCCTCCTCCCGTTTTAATGTATAAATTTATGTATTCATTGGTCCCTGTGAAGTGCTGGGCTCCCTGAATCTGCCAGGATACCCATGTTCATCTGATGCCCCTGAAGGCAGCCATCTTTAAAAATAATAACATATTTTAAACCAAAATTATGGTAAAGTTACTATATTTTTCTGTTGAAGCATTGATTTCCTCAGCAGATTTCATACTGTCGCCCTAATTTTTACGCTGGAGTAATGGAGCTGGTCAGTTTGAAGGTTTGATGGCCGTATCACCACGCGCTTCAAATAGATCCTCCTGCCTTCTGAGATGCTTCTGTGAGATATCAGGAAGTCTGGTCCAAAGTACACAAATGTCCCGCCATCTTTTTGCCGAAGCCCGGGACCGAATCCTTCCTTGTGGTCAGATTTCTCCACTTTCATTCCCCTTGGTCTGTTTTCCCAGTAGCTCGAATTTCCCGGCGTCATCAGCCGCTACGCGCCGCCTTTTTGTCCATCCAGTAAATCGATATTTCTGTAATTGGCAGGCAGCGTGGCATGCAGACAGGGCTGCCCGCCCCTGCCCATACTCGCTGTCTCGGCTATTCGGGTTTTAATTAAAAGGCTGCAGTTGGGGGGGGGGGTGGTGGAACACAACAAAAAAAGAGGGAAAATATGAGGAAATTTAAAAATGGCTATCATGTTTCATTTATTACACAGTGTTTGGGTCTTTGGAATGTGTGCGCAGCTCCCAAATGCAATTATATGATCAGTCAAAGGCCATTAGGCACAATTCATGCAACACTATAAATAATGAAAGGCAATGAAGATACTGTAAGCATCCAATCACAATGGCATGGAGGGGTGCAGAAGGGAGGTGTCACGGGGAGGCTGTCCGCGCTTGAAAGTTCTTATTGTTGGGTCTCGCATTTTCACCTGAGCCACAGACACACACAGACACACAGACACAGACACACACAGACACACACACACACTCACACACACAGACACACACACACACACACACTCACACACGCACACACACACACACACGCACACAGATTAGGTATCTATATCTTTATGGAGGCTCTCCATTCATTTCTATGGGCAAAGCCGTAATCCCAACAATTCCAACTGTAACCCCTAGCCAGCCCTAACCTTAACCATAAGTAACCAGACAAAATACAGGACTTTTGACTATATCAGTTTCTTGATTGCATTCACAATTCTTATAAAATTAATGTTCATATTGTGGGGAACTGTGAAATGCACCCCCACCATCGGCGAGACTTATGACAGTAAAGATGAGACGTGATCTGGGATCAGCATTACAATGTGTATGTAGGTGAGGTCACCTTATAAAGTGGAATACATTCATTCAGTTCAGCTCTGGGCACCGATTCATTCTTGAGAATTCACATCAGTGGGACTCATTTCCCCTCATGTTGAAACTGTGTGGTTTACGCTGTGCTTGAAAAGGCTTTGGTCGGGGGTGTAGTCTGCTGCACTGTCAGATTTTTGTGTGCTGTTTTACTGAATTTCCACCAGAGGTCCTCATGGGCTTTTTTGAAGATTACGTTTTACCTTTTGTTTGCTGGGAATAGCTTTAGTCCTCTCCGTCCCATATGACCCCGTACTGAATAAGTGGTTGGAAGATGGCTAAATAAACATATATAATGCATGAAGAAGAATGGAACAGAGAGATTTTTTGAAGTTCAGGGGTAGTAGGGTAGACATGACAAAAGCTGTGGGTATGATGATTAATGGTTCATGTGTATGAGTTCAGGTTCTTTAAGAAGTCACAGAATATTCAGTTTTAACATGTAAATCACACTTTCGCACATAGGGACAAAACTTTATGTTGATTCCCATGGCCACTATGTGGCCCTCTGCTGGATAGGAAGGGCAACAACAGGCTTCCTTTGCCATGTGCTGGTCCATTTGCATGTTTTTTTCCTTAACAAACATGAATACACGGCTCCACCTTTCTTGGATAGCATTCTCCCTAAATTGCCACCAGGGTCGTCATGGCGACAGCGGTGGAACGAGCTAAAGCCTGGCGGTGGGAGACAGGGTCCTCTAAGCTGTCACACAGGTGGACGCGTTAAATACCAGCCAGAAAGCTCAAAGACAAATAAAGCTATTTCTTGGCACATTTCATAATCCTGAGATTAACAGTGATGTCAATGTCTGGAGATAAAGCTTTCCTTTAGACTGTGATAATTATTTATGCATTCAGTAGTACATTTGGCCGTGCAGAGGACACTCAGTACATACAGGTGATATATTTATAGAGTGCTTTAGTGTACATCGAGCCAGACATGGTCAGCAACCAGTCATAACTGAGGGGAAAACTTTTGCCGCTAACAGTTTTGCACATATCGCTCCTTGAATAGTCATTGGTCATACTTAGAAGACCTGCTTGTAAACTGTGTAAATAATGCGATCCCCTCACCACTTAACACTATACTAGATAATCTGATCGTGAAAGACAAGATATATGGTTGCTGGGCAAGCTTAAATTGTTGCCTGTTATTCCACCAGGGGTCACTGTTTCTTCAAAGATCTATTGATCCTTACGATTCATCGTTCTTTACGATTCCCAGTCGAAAAGTTTTTAAGAAGGATAATATTAATATAGTAAACACTGTAAATAATTTTAAGTAATTAATATTTGAAATATTAAGTTATGTTTTGAGCAAGGACTCAAAGATACGGAGCTGGAATTTGTAGTTAAGGAGCTTTTAACTTACTTTCATTGCCAGTTTATGATCAGCAGATGGCAGCAGAGTACCGTGGTTTCGGTATCGCTCCTTTCAAGCGCTGAACGCACTCCTCCGTTTTCAAAACACGAAGGTGGATATCGGGTTTCAGAAAGCAAGATTGCTTGTTTAGCTGGGTAACTTGTCGGATGTTAAGTTAGCTTTCTGAAAAAGGCCCCAGGTAGGGGAATCCGTCATTGTTTAGGCAGCTTAATCATTGGGCTACGTGTGCGCACTTACGACCGTAAAGTGGGGGCGTCTGTTAATATTAGTATCACCTCACGGAGGCTGTCTCACTTGTCACTTACATAGCCTGTGTGTGCATGTATCAGTGTGCCAGCATGTGATTTCTTTAGTTGCCAGTAACATGAAGAATTTGCGAACTTTAATTGTCTTTATTTGATTTTGGCAGGCACACCGCCCGGGCATTCCCCAGCCGCTACGTCTCTTTGATTATTGTTTCCTAGTGGAGCTTCTGAATGGACACATACCTTCCTTAATGAATAATTTATAAACTACTTTGCCTGAATATTTGCACGCCCATAACCACAGGAGTAAGACGTTAAAATCACAACTCAGGAATGTAGCTACAGACCCACCAATTAGGCACCTTCCCCCAGCCTCTCTGCAAGACGTGATTCTTCAAAGTCCTTATAGAACATGTCTAGCTTCTGGGTTTCTCAACTATACTGATGGGTGCAGATATTCTGTGCAGTGGAAGTACTTAGACATATATTTTCTATATAGTAGTAACACTCAGTATGGTTCTTACCTGCTTTGAATCAACAGAGATCCAAAGATCTCTCTTATGAACCATGGACAGGTGATGGACCGTGGACAGGTAGTGAGACGTGGACAGTGATGATGGGTGACTGCGTTCCCTGGAGAATAACAGTGGCAGGTGATAAATCACTCTGGGAATCACTGGCTTGAATATCTCACTTGCGCTGCCAAACACAGTGAGTTAGAACACTGGAACAAAGCGACCTCCTGCATTACTGTAAACCAGGGGTGGCCAGCTTTATGCAGAAAGGGCCGCTGTGTATGCTGGGTTTCACTGCAACTCCCTAATTAGATTACTAATTAGAGGACTGATTGGCTGAAGAGTCCTCACACCTGGGTTTGAACGGCTGACCTAAGGGTTATCCCAAAAACCTGCATACACACCGGCCCTTTATGGATAAGATTGGCCACCCCTGCTGTAAATTTTGAAGCCGACGAACCTGACTTTTGCAACAGACAGAGGCCCATTTTGTTGTTCAAAGCAAGGTTTCGATCCTTGGAGAGAAAGGCGCATTCAGATGTGGGAGCTGGGTGGGTAATTACAGGCAGAAGCTTACTGGGAACCTCAGCAGAGCAACTAAGCAAACACATGGGGCCTCATTGTCTCTCCACAGGTTTGACAGTCAAATCTGCATGCTGAATGGGTGGAGCAGACAGGGCATGCTTCATGCATCCCGACCCCACCCCACCCCACCCCACCCTCCATGGCCCAAAGGCCTAATGGCTCATTTCCATAAAAGCCTTAGCTGCACATTTGAATTCCCCCTGGCAGATCGAGGCCTTCCAGGTAAATATGTGCCATATTTCAGCTTCAGAGGTCATGCCCTAACCCCGCAGGTTATATGTCAGCTTCAGAGCAATATATTGATCATGTAGGTCGCATTTCATATTCAGCGTAATACTCTGACCTTATAAGTTGCCTTTCAGCTTAAGAGTAACAATTTAATTGTGTTCAGCTTCAGGCTAATGATTCAGCTTCAGACTAGTGATTCAGACTAATAATTAGATCATGTATGTTTCATTTCAGCTTCAGAGTAACGCTCTAATAATGTAAGCTGACCTTCAGCTTCAGATAAACGATTAGATTACATTGGTTGCATTTCAGTATCAGAGTAATGTCTGGAAACTGTTTGTTGTATTTCAGCTTCAGAGTAATGCGCTGATCATGTAGGTTCCATTTCAGCTTCAGTATTATGGGAATACAAGCTATGTTTCAGCGTACCAGCAGCGCCGACACTGTGTACACTCTTTCAGTTTCTCAGAGTGATCATCAGGTTTGCTTTTCTGTTGGAGAACCAAACGCACAGATTTATCAGATATTCTACAAATCACACTGCAGTCATTTCAAGCGACAAGGTCCCAAATCAGGCCGGACACATTACCAGCACAGAAATCACACCCTTTCCTTACATCATACGAAGTCAAACTCATTTGCCTGATGAATTGTAACATGTGGCTTTTTAAACAAACCATTTTCCATCTTCAGCTGTGTCAGAATGAGGCAGACAATTTGCTCAGACGCCTCCCAGGGAGAAGATTTAAATGTCAGATTCCTCAGACTGCTCCATTTCACATCTATTTCCAGGAACTCTGGAGACTGATTCACATTCATTTTTTTACCATGCGGCTCGTCGTTACCTTGCTTCATGTAAACCACGCTAAGCGGACACCAGCATGTGTGCAGCTTCAGTCTGGCCCTGGGAATTCCTCCTGACAAGAATAAGCTCGTAAGCTTTACTTAAATAAATGCAGGAGGGAGTAGGGGTACAGAGGTGGCTGGGTGTGTCTGTTGGGGAGGGATCTGTGGTAAGACGTCATTCCAAAAATTATCGGATAGTGGGAGACCCCTCAGCAGACCTGGGAACATAAAGCACATGCGTCTTTTAAATTACACTGGTTAACACTACATGCTCACGACAGGAAGGTTGCAGGTTCAAATCCCATGACCAGCAGAGTAATCATATCACCGTTGAATCTGTGAGCAAAGCCTTTACCTCTGAAAACCCTGTGCTCTGACCCCAAGCGTCGCTCTCACCTGTCTGTGTGTTGCATAGAAGAGTAGGTTGGGATATGAACAAAAAAGCAAGAATTAATATGCCACTGTATGTGTAGAAATGGGTAATAAACTGTTATTATCAATGTTAAATGTTATTCTTTCTCAGTGATAATGCTGTCTTCCATCTGTTGTGGCATCCTGAGGAGACGATCGGGGGGGCGAGCAGAGTGATGGAGTGGAGTGATGGGTGTGATTCACGGCATCCCAGTGCAGGGGAGGCTACATGCTGGCCGCATGTTCTGGCCCCCCTCACACACAAGTGTGGGATTGAGGGGCTTCAGCCAGGGAAGATTCCCAGAAGCCTGTGGCTGCCTCACCAAAGCCGTGACGCAATGCGCTGCTGAGTAATCAATGGGCATGTGCTCACACACACACACGCACAGCAATGAGCAGCCCTAAATACACACACAGCACAGCACAGTCGTTCACGGGCACATACCCACACTATATATCCGCCAACATACACGCAGCAGCCTGCACACTTATATACCATTTGCCATTCACACGAGTGCCCCCCCCCATACACAGGCCCACAAATACACACAGATCTCTTTCACATGCACACATACAGTATAGACACACACACTGACACCACCATCCAAGCAAACGCTTGCAAAACCAAAACATGAGATAAGCGGATGGATGTTAAATGGTTTGTAAAATACCAAAGACGGAAAAAGGTGTTTTTAACGTTTCCCGGAATGCTTTGAAATCCTAAATCATCTTTAAAAAGCAAGCTACCCAGCAGGGCTTCAGGCTCACTGTGCTGTCCTCATGTGAAATCTTCCGGCTTCTCTCTCACTGTAACAGAATGTCTCCACTGTACACGAGAGCGAAGGATCATTAAGTATCAGAACACCGACTGTCCTCACCGGATGACTCTAATCACTTAAATACGCCTGACAGGCAATCACATCCCTTCTTAGTTGGTGAGGGTGTCAAAGTTTTTGGGAGGTGGTGGGAACTCTGGTGGGTTCTGGTGGGGGTGGGAAATATCCTGTTCATGCTTTACTCTGAAATGTGTTTTCAGCTTCTCCGTCTCTTTAGGTCTCTCTCCAGTATTTGGGTATCTGCTACAGCACTTAACGTTTAATCCAGCTGCAGCATCTCCTTTCCCTAACAGTGACGTTAAAATACCAGCTGTAAATAGCTTTGAAGGAGTGAATCCATCGATAGAAATCATTAAAACAGACAGCAGCAGACACATCAGACCTGACAAGAGGTAACAGATTTTGATGACTTATGTATAATCCCTTACACTGAGATGAAATTGGGAATTTTGAGGTTAACAAGCTCCTGTTTATAATACGGTGGAGCTGAGAGAGACACCCCAGTTCTCAGGATTTGCACATAAAGATGAATTTCAGGTGTGTTGGTCTTTAAGCTTCTCACATTTTGTCACATGGTTCAGTTAAGGAGGTGATGTCACGCACCCAAACTCCCATTGCTTTTATAAGTGCCTCCCTGTTTTCTCTCCTTCGGAGAAGTTTTGAGTATCCTACTCAATGTTAGTAAAAAGACAGGAATGGACAGTAAAGGCAACACATGCATACAAAGACAAACAAACACCTGGGCATTTGAAAGTTTTAAGGATAAATATTAAAGCTACTTCAAATATGAATGTAAACATACTTGAAGTACCGATTTTTCCTGCTAACATTAAGATAAACCTTCAGATCTGTAACTAAGTACTGCATGACTGTGCTTTTGTGAATGACACCGTGACCAATCAAGCTAACAGAGGTGACACAGATATGCTCTAAAACTGTCCTGAGTGTGTACTAGCTGAAGGCTTCTTGGCCAGTGCCAGAACAGGCCTGTTCCTTCTGGGTGGAAAAAAAGCAAGTGAGCAGCTATCAGCATGAGCGAACAGTCACGCGGAACATATTCGGAAGGTCCCACTGTTTTTTTTGGAGGGGCTGCTTTACTCTTTGGTTCTGAAGCCCCGAGCCAGCGGCTGTGCCGGTGGTGTCCCACTCAGTTGGCCGCGCCGCTGCCTTTAAGAGCACCCCGTTGAAATTAGCCTGGACTCTCACCAGCATAGATGGAATTACCAGCAATCACAGAGCAGCCCTTGGCCAGGACTGATGTAGGACTTCCAGTGGGCAGCTTTCGCCTCCTATGGGGGGTGGATGGGGCGGGGGCTGACAATTACTCTTCGCGGCTGACCCAAGTGGCTCATCTTGTAAATGTCAGCACAAATGGGGCCGGCGTTTTTGTGTATTATCTTTTGTTTTTCGGTAGAGAGGAATTTCTATCCAACTATCCATCTTCCAACCACTTACCCTGGTTTGGGTCGCGGGGGGGGGGGGGGGGGGGGGGAGCTGACTGCTGGGATGTGTGGTGTGGTCGAGGTCGCTATTGACCCGGTATGAGGCTGAAATCCCAG
>JAAGVU020000129.1:6287005-6298371 GCA_011763525.2 Mormyrus iriodes
TTTTTGTTTTTTGTGTGGGTGGATGGGCATTTTCTTGCTCCTCTTCGCTGGGGCAGGTCGTTGGCGGGGGGGGGGGGGGGGCGGGGGGGGGGGGGGTGGAGGCAAGAACTTATCCCAGGCAGCATTAGACATGAGCCTGGGGTACACCATGGACAGGGAGCCGGTCCATCACATGGCACAAACACACCACAAACAGATTAGAGGTGCCAATTAGGCTAACCACATGTTTTTGGACAGCAGGAGCCCCATGTGACTTTGCGTGAACATGCAAGCTACTGACACAAACAGAGCAGAAGTGAGATTCGAACCTCAAATTCCGAAGTAACAGTAACCACCCCACCCACGTGCTGTCCTGCACAGGGATTTCCTAACGTTATTATTCACCCTTTCCGGAACATTACACAATACAAAATAAAGCTAGCAATACTAATATGTTTTATAGTTTTATTTTTATCCCGGGGCTAGAAATGTTTCACTGCTTTGCTTTTGCAGCCCATTGAGTGGTGTTTTGCTGTCTGACATCAACCAGCAGCCCCGCACACAGCTGAGGTCAGAGGGCATGGGGGAAAGGTCGGGACTCCCAGAATGTTCGAGCAGCTCAGGTTAATTCATATACATACCCCATCACAGATTACAGTCATACTGAGAATAGACCGCACTGTAACCGTGAACCTCACTGTGAATGTTGACCATAGGCAGAATATTGACCACACCGCGAGTAGGGATCATAGGGACAGCCTTGCTAACTTTGTATCGTTACCTCAAGCTAGATGTGTGTGTGTGTGTGTGTGTGTGCTATTTATGGGGGAAGTTCTCAAGATGACAAGGGCAGGTAATAAATTATGTGAGTTTCTGGAAAAGAAAGTGCGTATTGCATGGTATGTCTACGTTTTGGGTCTGGTCATGGAATGGAATGCGATGCTGAATCACAGTGACCTGCACACTATGCAGAGTGAGAGGGGGCAGCATGTGTGTGTGTGTAGAAGGCATATTTCATAAAGGTTTGGAATCCATCACAATCATTGCTGGTACATCAGGCAGCTGCCAGACGCTGCCGGTAACCTAACAACCGGATTCAGAACTCCGCCCCTCTGGTCGCCCCACGCCTGCCCTGGCTAGGGCAGAATCCTCAGGTGCATATTAAAGTCTGACAACGTAGGAATCACACAATCAGAGAGCAGGAGTGAGCAGAACCGGGAGGCAAAACAGTGAAACAGACCCCACTAATACATCATCGTGTCATGCTTGTGATGTCAGTCTGTTCCTGCCAATGACTTTTGCAACTGTGTCTTTTTTTCCAGCATACAGATGGCACCGTGTGTGGAGTATGCGATGTGCTTCTCTTCTGTGATTTCATTTCTTATTCCTGATCTTTGAGTCGCTTTAATTGTCTAGAAATTGCCTTTTCTCATTTCAGACATAGAAATCATGGCCCAAAATGTAGCATAATGTAATAAGAATGATTAAGTCGCGGCGTGGCATCGTGGGGACAGAGTTTTGTTTCAAGGGATGCTGTGTGCTAACGATGGGCTAGGCCCGCCTAGGTTGAGCAATCAAGGCACTGGTGATGATGGAACGGGGTGAAAGGTGGCATGTGGAGGTCGCCAAATGCAGAAGACGCACATGTGCCACACCAGGGAGGATCAAGGATTTGACATGGTGACCAAGAGGTTTAAAGGTCTCAGATGATGTTTAACCTCTCCTTTACCTGTTCAACCTAATAGTCTACAAATGAACAAACTAGTGTAACATGTGAATGGACCAGCAGGGAAAGTGGTCGCCTCCTGCTATAAATGTTACGGGTATGAACCCAGCTCACTATGAGATGATTCTTTTAAGAAGCGAAATCAGGGTGAATTTTTACAGAATCGTTTGCATGAGTGTGTGGAGAAACCCCAGATCACCACAGATGGACAAGCGGACAGATCGGTGAATGTCTAAGAATCGTTTTATACCATTTGGTTACTGCAGCTGAATGAAATGTTAAAGTGCATCTGGCCTTTATCACCGTGATCTCTCCTCATGTGACGACTGACAGAGCTGAATTAAAAAATTAAAACGGATCTAAACCCACGGTGTCCAAAAATATGATCTGAGTCATGAAACGCAAGGCTGATTTTTCATCCAGGCCTCAGGGAAGTTGCCTTTATTCTTTCTTCATTCATCTGGTGGGCCGACACATGGCTTATTTTTCTTTCCCTGCGTGCATCACCCAGCTTTTATTTATCAACAACAACAGACGGATGGCCAGGAAGGCAGGCGCAGACAGAGACCCTCACGTCCTGTCTGCCAGCACCGGGGGCAGATAGAGAGCTTGTAGGATGGGGCTCTTTGTCAATTTAATTTCTCTGGAAGGCTAATAAAAACAGCAGCAAATTGGCACAGCAGAAGCGGGTCGGCTGCGACGACCCCCGCGGCAAAGAGCCGCTGCGCTTGATCCGCTAGCCCCGGGGCCCCGCAGCGGGATGCCGCCTCCTTGGTAACCTCGCTGGCAAAGTTCCAGGGTCACCCGGCAACAGGCTGTAGCACTCCAGGAAGCAGGAGAGGGGATTCCGTCGCCGAGCACAGTGAGCGGAAGCTTGGGAACAGGAAAGCCCTCGTGCTGCGAGACCCTCCCAGCCAGCCGCACACAAACACAGCGGGATATTGTGTGTCACGCTGCCTCTGCTGATCCTGTCCTCGCCTGATAGCGCCCAGACTCGCTGTTTAGTCTGAAGGAAACCCTTTTACTGGGTGCCATGCCTCAGTTATTTTTGATCGCTCAGCAGCACGGCAGAGAGGAAACCATTCTAAAATGGGTTAAAAATTAAAGTATGTCCCTCCTGAATGAGTTCAATAAACTCGCAGACAGTGTGATAAAGGCTCATATCTCAATTTTCATTTTTACAGTTAAAAACTGGACGGTGCTTAAATGTTGGAAACACTGTAAGGATCCACCATCTCTCTACTAAATGAACAGCATCGAAAACCTGTCGGGGCTCATGTTAAGCAGCTCGATCCCATTCCAGGGAAATTGTAGCACGTTCGACCTCCCCACACCGCCCCCTATGCCCAGCTCTGTCAGATCTCTAGGTCATCAGAGGCCTCCACACGGCTCAGGTCCGGCTCTCAGCCACCTCTGCTGCACCGTCCAATCACCAAAAAAAAGGAAAAAAATGACAAAAACATCAACTCGATGAAGCTACAGTGTGGGGAATCATGTTCCAGTAACTGCTCCTCTTGGTGAAACGTTTCGGAAAGTCCTGCACCGTCTGAAGACGTGGTTGGAGAAAGCATATGCCAGAAGGATGAATGATAGTATTATTTAAACGTCACCCCCTCGCAGTTCAGATGGACCGTGCTGTCGCATGCATAATAAAACAGAATTATTATGTGCAAATGATTTGATTGGATGAATCCCGCCGTTCCTGCTTTCCAGCGCAGTCGTCAGACAGCCTGCTCTCGGCCGTAATCCGGGGCTCCTCGCCAGGTTGAAATCGAGACGCAGAACACAGTGTTGAGCACCTTTGAAATCCCTGCCCTTATGCCTCTTTTTGGGGCAGAATCTTGGGCTTGGTGCCATTTTTTTCCCCCATCCCAGTCCTTCAGGACCAGACATTCATCCAACCATTTTCTGTAACTGCTTGTCCTATTCGGGGTCGCAGGGGGTCCGAAGCCTATCTCGGAGGCTACGGGCACAAGGCAGGGAACACCCCAGGATGGGGCGCCCAACCATTGCAAGGCAGATTACAATTAACCTCAGGACCAGATCGAATATGCTAATTAAATATAGTTCAACACAAAGGGTGGTGTGGTGGTAGGGGGGGAGTTACGTAGTGAGGGGGGCTACATGGCTGTTTAGGCTACAGCAAAGGTGGCCAATCTTATGCAGAACGGGCCGCTGGGTATGCAGGTTTTCGTTGCAACTCCCTAATTAGATTACTAATTAGAGGACTGATTGGCTGAAGAGTCCTCACACCTGGGTTTGAACGGCTGACCTAAAGGTTATCCCAAAAACCTGCATACACACCGGCCTTTGCGGATAAGATTGTCCACCCCTGAGACACACTTTGGCCTCATGCCTCCCAGACTGCAACCTTAATTCTCACCCTAGCCACTCTGCATGTTCTTGCGATGTCCACCTGAGACTCTTATTGACTATGTGTGATGGACTAGTGTCCCAATCAGGGTGTCAAAGGGCTCATGTCTTTTGCTTCCTAGAAAGGTAAAGACCCTGCATTATACTGCATGTTATGGGAAATGTATGACTGAAATAAGCCAAAGCCTGAATGAATAAAGGCCAGGGGTCCTGCGGGGGGAGGTTTTTCAGACCCAATAAAACTGAGCAACACTGAAGTGCAGGCTGGTCATAGTGAGGAGAAAAAAAGAGAGATCGGGTGATCATCTTAAGCAAGCTGCTAACATAAAGAGACTGAAAGATCAGAGAGGACCAAAGACAACAATGTGTGGCTGTATATCTGCCACCAGACCAGTGAGATCATTCCCCACTAGAATCGGAAAGCTGTCTTCTGTTTGGTTTCGCGTCTGCTTTTCTCCAGGAAAAGCCTGATACCGCGGCGCACCCGAGTCTCAGGAAGAAAAAGATCAGAAAGTGAAGTGAAGGAACTCGGCACAGGGGAGCCAGTGGAGCCGAGGACAGATGAAGGTGCAAGAGTGAAACTCAAACTCCCATTACCATTTCACGTGGCCGCGACTCCCGAAGCACGGCTGTTTAGCGGTGGCGCTTTGATGGATATATTAGGACTGTGAAACTTTCAAAGGAGCGTTTAGGGTCGTTAGTGTTGATGTGCAGTTGAAGACTCAAGGCAGTTCTTCGTGCGTTCACCATCAGTAAGAAAAAGCTGGAGCAATTGCCTTACACAGAACCCCCCACCCCCCCAGCTCCTGCCACCTTAGTCCCATAGACAGCATAAAAGGCTTTTTAAAGCACTTCAGCCTGAGAGAGGCCTGGTAGTAAAAAGAACTTGGCAAATCCCCCACGGTTTAAATCATTATAATAGACCTTGATGTGACAATCACAAGGCAGGCAAGTGAAACCATTCCGTTCCATAACAGCATATCATTACTCAATTCGCAACAATACCAACCTAATAAACTTTTCAAAGGAATTAAGTAAAATATAATCTGCTCCAAAGCTGAAAATTGCCGTGAAGTTGGGCTCCGCTTCACGGCAAAGCCCCCCCCCCCCCCCGTCAGTAAGGCATTCCCCCATCAGAGTTCTTGGATAATGTCCCGCACGTGGCGAAAGCTGATGGGTGGGCTGTTGGGAAACGGAGGGTGTGAGTTACCAGTGATATGTGCCTGTGCGTTCTGGGCCTGAGAGTGTCTGAGGGCGTCAGGGTCCGCACTTTGGCCCAATGACTCAGAGCCTAAGGCAAGGATATACACGATGACACACCAGTCTCTCACCCACTGCGGGACATAATGATTTCTCCAGGCCTACTGTCTGACCTAAAAATTAGTGATGGTGTTCTGAGTTAATAATCAGTCGCCCACCAAAGAAAAAAATAGTATATAGTAATTAAGGACATAAACTTTTGACCTCATAATTGCTAATTGTACTCCTAATTTTGTTGAGTTGATGCTCAGTATAACAGATAAATGGCCCTCAGGAAAATCTCTGCAAAGAACATGCAGAGAATTCTAGTGCAAATCATTCCTACAGCAAAGTGAGTATGACTGAAGTGTCAAACTTGAAGATTTCTCCATAAAATATCTGCTGAGTAGATTATATAGGAAAACCCCAGAAAAAAAACAACTGATACAACTAAACAGAGAAAACATTCATCTATGAAACCTGAAGAAGACTGAATAATTTATTATTTTAAAACATCACTTAGCTTTTAAGCTGGAGTTCATAGCACTGAACGGTCTGTTCTTGTAAATGATATTTTTATTGCTTTTCACTTTCTGTAATTCAGCCAGTTGTAGACACTAAATATTTGGTTATTTTGGTGCTCAGTTGTACTTTCTGGGAGAAAAGTGTATTCAAACCAGCACTCGGTGAATACAGCGGTATCACACGGGAAGGAAAACTGCAGCTATCTGTGAGGAGAGCAGGAATGGAGGACTCAGTGACCTGGGCAAGAAGATCAGTTGTTTGAAACCCCCAAGAGAAGGTGCTGCCCTGAAGCTTTAATACCTACTGCTGTGTCCTAGCACAAAACACTGTACATGCATATAATCTTCTGTTACAGACCTCCACAGTGAAAATCCACGTGCACTGATAGAGGTTATGGGGAACTGGAACTTCTGTAGGGGATCCTAGACATTAGACACAACTGGGGCTGCAGTTCTGGAGCTGGCACGTCGAGGGGTAAGTGAGGCTAGAGAATCGCTGGTCAAGCGGCCATAGGGAGAACATTCTGGAAGTGCACAGTGAAAAGGCTCACAGGTTACAAAGAGAGCGTGAAATGTTTCGATCACTTTAGATAAAAGCTACAGGCTAACATCATGTAACATTACACCGACACATTAGATTCAACTCAAATAAACAAAGAATATAAGCTCTTGGATGGAATGCGCAGTTGTGGGACGCTAAAGAAATGTGGAACCTCTGGTCCTTGTCACAGTTACTGGTATGGCCTGATTTCATTGCCGCAGAAGGACGAGAGTGCCTATACTGAGCATTTTAAAAAATCATATCCTGGTCGGCACTACTTCAGAAGATGTTGTGCGTGGATTTCGGTTGGCTTGTGTGTGCCATCCTCCAGTTTTTCCCTGGTCAGAAGCTTGGTGCCCCACAAGCGAGCTGGCTAAACATGCCAGTCATTTGCCGTGAGGCCAGGAACTACACGTCGGTATAAAGTCACACGAGGAAAGGAAGGCAGAAATCGGAAAGCTTCCCGTGAATTGCATTCATCCCTCATGCTGTGTGTGACCTCAGCCGTTCTCCCCTTGTGTATCTTGTGGCTCCCGTGCTCTGCATTCATCAATCGATTAATTATTACATGCGTAATGCATCATTGTAGCAGGGAGGGGCAGTGGGTAGCACTGTTACCTGTTGTCTTCGGGATAGGCTCCCACAACCTTGAGTAGGTCAAGTGGTTACAGAAAATGAATGGATGGATAATGCATTATCTGTGGCAAACCATTAACACTTGGAGATTAATATTTTTGAAAATAGCACCTGGTAGTGTAGCTGGTAAAAAAATGGGCTCATAACCCAAAAGCGTTTGGCTCAAATCCCAAGAATACTTGAACAAGTTACTGAACGCAGTTAGCTACAGTATAAGATCCAGGTGCACAAATGAGTTATAAGTCACTTTGAATCAAAACAGATCCATCAGTTTTCTATAACTGCTCATCTAATGCAGGGCTGCAGTGAGCCTGGAGCGTATTTCAGGATGCGTGACACACCCAGTACAGTATGCCAGTCCATAATGGGGCTCACCGTAACACACAAAATGTACTGACAATTTAGAAACACCAGTTCAACTAAGCCGTTTGTCTTTGGATAGGTCGAGGAGTTCTCACATGAACACAGGTAGAAAGGGCAAACTCTAGGAACAGAGCCGAATTTGACGCTTAAGGTTGCAGGGTCAGCCACTGAGCCACCATGCTGCTCTCAAAGTTGAAATAAGTACATGTAAATTAAAGAAAAATCAGTCAGATAGGAAATATGAGGCTACTAAATCAACTTAAACTGTTCAATATTGTGATTTGTATGTACATGATGCACACTGACGCATTCAGACTCTCACGCTCACGCAAGAAATCTTACGCCAAATTTATATTATTCCATTATAAACCTACAATTAGCTACATCGAAAGCATTGGGGTAGTTTGCAAACCCTACAGACTATTTACAAGGTAATAAAACTGTTACATACATGAAATTGCGTGTGCATGTGTGTGCAGACTTGTCTCGCATTGAAAATCTCACGCCAGCCAGCTGACCAAAGTCGGCAAACGCGATTATTGTTTTTTTGCCATTGTTTGCCTTTTCTCTGAACCAGAAGCACCTACAGTTATCATTACTAATAATTATTAATAACATCAATCACCATTTAAAACGACAGACAAAACCAAGCCACGCACCTTGTCCAAAATTAGATCGTTTCCGAACCGCAACGCTTACAAAAATACTCGTTATGGCCATTTAGGTTAGCAGTCTCACAGTCTGTGTTCTATGGGGAAACCCTAAGCCGGTGACTCCGCAGAGATTTCTACACTGTAACAATCCATCAGCGATGCGGCGTTATAGAAGAACTGGCACAGACACCTGGACGTTCAATCACCGAAATGCACACTACAATGTCTTTATAATTGCAGTCATATGGAAATGACTTTAAAAACACAGTGCTGTAATTGCAGCAGGAGTATTAGGAAAAAAACAATTTCCGAATCTTGTGCAATCGGATAGGTACAGTATACAATTACCCCTATTAGCCTATACCGGTATATTGTAACAATTTATCATACCGTAACTGATGTAATGTCCTTAAAAAAACAAAATAAATTGGAAGGTATATGTGGTCCTGTACAACACATAATGTATTTCAAGTGGCAATTGTTAATAATATAGTATAGGTATAATATAGGCCTATAGTTATGCGCGTATTAATTCACACAAACCAGCCTCTAGCTCCGAAAGGAAAACATTTAGCCAGCAACTGTAAAAATCAACAATTAGATTTGTTAAAATAATGAGGAAATATGGTGAATTAAAAGACCCTTTTAGAAATACAACCTCATGGAGCATTCAAAATGGTAACGATGAAGTGGGCAGTGCAGTTGCCGCACGGGCATGAAGGAGACTTTGGACTAAGCGCTTGTAGCGCCAAACCAAAAGACTGCGATAAATAGGTTAAGGACTGCCTTCCCAGCGCTAAAGCCTGCTTAATTTGTTCTCAATTGATTCTGAAATCTGGTGATGATTAGTTATACTCCATGATTACTTTTGCCAGCTGTTCTTAAGATTCTCGAGGAAAATGCCTGCGTTACTCGCTCATATTCTTTGCGAATTATTTTACAGATCACTCAGACGGACTAATTATGAATTCCCAGAGCGAACTCTATGACATATAACCTAGTAGGGCGCTTCTAGACTTCAACTTCACAGCGCTGAGCTGGCGTCAGTCGGTCCATTGTTGGGCGCTCATTGCACAAGTTTTTAACAAAAGAAGATTTTACAAAGGGGAACATGATTTCCTTATAAAGAACAAACCTCCACTGTGCAGTAAAAAAAAAATAAATTCAGTACTGTATGATATATTATAAGACAGTGAAGTATTGGAAACCTGAACGCAAGTCTTGCCACTGCTTGTGATCCCCAAGTTGCATTTACCCTAACAATATTATTCTCCCATAAAATTACAGATGATTATATTGCTTAAGTATATTGTGTGATACTGTACTTTTTGTTTGTAAGCTTAGTTAATTAACAAGGTCATATGTTTATTTAAGCATGCCAATCTCGGCATAAACAGACGGCTGAGTAAATAAACAAAGCAGTGAAACGTTTAAAATCACCAAAGCAAACAGACAGACTTGCGCTCCGCCCGCCTCGCTCCCACGACTGCAGCTGGAATCCCAAGGCAGAGAGTGGGGCGCAATCTCGGCTCTCCGCGCCCGCTAGTCGCCGCGCAGCCGAGCCGAGCGTCACTGCTGGAAAGGGGCGGATCTGCTCGTCGGTGGTGTTTTCCAGCTTTAAAAAGGCAGCCGTCTACCTCTTTGACAAGCTCTGCGTCACGCAAACCCAGAGTCACTAGAAATCTGAATGACAATATTACCAGACAGAGAAAAAAACACCGAAAAATTCCTTTTCAGAAGCGGGAGAGGTCACTTTTCATTTAGAATAAATCTAACTTTTCACCTCCTGCCTAAGTCTCTTGGTATTTTATATGAAAGTATCCTTCTGCTGCCAAAAAGTGCTTTAAAGACTGTCACTGTCAGAGTTTGGACAAAAGCGTTTTATATTCACTGTATCCAGACTTTGCATAAGTAAGAGATTTTTTTCTTAGTTTGTAGAAGGATAAATGAATGGTGTCATTTCTCTTTTTATTTTTTTGACATCAAAAATTACTTTCTAATACCGACGTCTTCGCCAGCGAAAAACGCCAACCTGTCGCTAATTGAATGCAGGATAATCGCTGTCTGCGAATCTCCCCCAAGTTCAACTTCGGACCACTTGCTCCCCCGGCTGTGGGAAAGGAAACGGGATTGCGTTTTCTCCCGTCTCTCACCACCAACATGAAGTCGGCTGAAGAAGGTAAGCCTCATTTTAGCCCATGCTTCTCTTTGTTATCGTATTCGCTCTCTTATTGTCCCAGCTGGAGCCCGTATTCTTTAAGCGGCAGATTGAAAGATGTTAGATTCTTGTACAAATGTATGAGTGGCCCTGGAACTCAGAATTACCGGGATGCCGAGTACATTTTACTGGGTTTTTGTGCTTAGCAATGCAATGTACTTTCCAGGTAACTGCCAATGTGTGTCTAATACATATAAATGAAGACTGTTAAGGCTACAGGCACTGTGCTGTGAATCAGTATCTTAACTGATAAAAGTCCACACACCAATATGCGCATGTTTAAAGGTTGTTGTGCGAAGGATTGTTGGTTCAGATCCTGTCATAAACACTACAATACATGCAAAGTTTACTCTGAACTCAAGCCATACGGGTGTCACTGACTTATGCAAAACTTCCACCGAAAAAGTAAATAAACAATTAGTGTGCGTTGTCCAGCTGTATAATGCAAGCACCCGAGTGCATGCAATAATAATCACTAAGCGAATACTCCCTTGTGACACAAGGTCTTGTTTCATTCGCGCCTGCACTTACAAGCTGACCAATTGGGAAGGGGATGCAACTTGGGGGAGGTATTTCGGGATCCCCAGTGTATTAACCATGCTTCCTGAAGTAGCGTGCTGTAAACACTGAACTGGCCAGCATTGGGATTGAAATTGAGCTACCGATTGTGTCAAAAATTAGGATGTTGCACTGCCCAAAGGCTAATTTGCATTGTGCACCATACGGAATTCGCCAATCTCTGGAGGCTACAGGTGCATGACACATTTAAAAAAAATATACAAGTGGCAAAATGTGATGCGAATGATGATTTTTAGATCTCTGGGCGTATTTGTGTTGATGAACATTAATAGTTCTCCTGATATTGTTGCTGTCTCTGCTGCTGCTGATAAAATAATAATAATAATAATAATAATAATAATATGTCACATTCAATATTCACTCATAAAACTCCACCAAAACATAATACGGTTCCTATTTATTAAGATTGGAATGGGGTGTCAAACAGGGGAATTTATTTGTAAACACGAGTCCACTAGAAACGCTGTATCTTATCCAGCGGTCTCTTTATTTACTGAGGAGCCGAGCGAAAAAAATCACTAATCATCTGTAAAGA
>JAAGVU020000129.1:6298471-6324033 GCA_011763525.2 Mormyrus iriodes
AAACGCTGTATCTTATCCAGCGGTCTCTTTATTTACTGAGGAGCCGAGCGAAAAAAATCACTAATCATCTGTAAAGAAGTTGTGCCATAATCGATAACAGACCCAAGTCGTGGCAGCGCTGCTGGGTTCGCTGGTGGGCGCAACCCGCCGCCCGCCATTTCCAGCATGCTGACGCCAGCGGGATGCTGAGCCCCTTCAACTTTCTCCTTCCCCTCTGCCTCTGTGGTGACGAGTGACTGGACCACAAGGAGACAGCCACAACCTGTGATTAGTTTCCCTCAACTCCACACGGGCTTCCAAGGGCATTTCACTTATGAGGTTCCCGCAGACGTGTCTGTCAAGAGTGTTCCAGAGCTGTCGCTCTATATTTGTACGAGGGTTATTCGCGAAGTGTTTTGGCCCGGGGAGCTGCAGTGAGTACAAGATGCAAAGCAGTGACGTGGTGGAAAAAAAAACAAATTCATCAATCATAAGTCGGATGCTGGAGAACGTGCTATTTTAAACATGCGTTTACATGGGGGTTCTTGTAGCGTAAGCCCAGCCATCGAGCGTGGCTGGTTAACTCGCACTTGGCTTTCTTGTCGCTATTATCGAACACTGCAGTGTCGTTTGAGCATTAAATATATGATACAAGTTTACAAAGACGTTTCAGTTTATTTTCCTCTTCTGTTCCAGTTACATAGTCCATCATTTTTGACTTGTATAAAACACCCTTTCGTCTGCTATCACAGCACATTCACAGCACCTTGCCTTTTGTGGGTGCCTCCGACCCGGAAATGCAGATGCTCGATGGGGTGTGTATGTGTGTAACTGGGGGTAGGATACACGTGCGGGCGAAAGTCAAGCCACGCGCGTGGGAGTGTACGTCACCCCGAGGGCAGAGGGTAGCACTAGCGGCCCGCCAAGCGCTCGAAGGCCGGTCCGGCTGTGACTCCGCTACAGCGTAACGGACCGGGTCTCAAAAGGGAGCGCACTGTGCAGCCGAACCGCGTCGCGCTATCGGGTTAATCTAAACATAGAAAGTGAGGGAAGAAGTGGAGGAAAGAAAGAGAAAAAAACTTGACAGACTTCAGTTCTAAAAGATGACCTCCGACAACGAGGAACCAGAATTTGATTTTAACTTTCTGTTTGAATACAGCCAAGAGGAGGACCCTGCGAGGAGTGAAGGTCTGTAGGGTGGGCGTTTGGGGCAGAACATCCTCCGGTTGCTAACGATGTGGAAGCGGCTGACGGGAGCGTGACAGCCGCTCGCGGGGTGAGACGCGCGCGGGCATTTAAACCAGCGCGGCGGCTCCAGCGCTCCGTATGCTGCCTGTCAGTGTAAACCGGCATAACAAAAACGTGATAAGATAACCTTTATTGATCCCACTGGTGGGAAATTCTTAGTTACAACAGCAAAAAGGACAGTACAAGAGGACTAGATGCAGCCTAGCCTGTAAACCAGTAACCTATAGTCATAAAGTTCTATGGAATGCAATAATAAAAAAAATATATACAATATACGGAAATTATACAAAAATATATATGTAAAAAGGTGTAAACTGTATAAAAGTGAAGGTGTACGAAGCAAACCGTTTTCGTTTGCTTTTCTAAATAATCATTTTTGTTGATTATCGGGGCTGTCAAGGGTAGTACCGGTTAGCTTCAGGGTGACAGAGGAGCAGCACGCGACTCCCCGGGACGCCGCTTGTTTGACAGTCGTGCATTTTTTATACCACTTTTTAATGTTCATTTTTAATTTTATTACGAAGATGAAATAGCGCGGCGTGTATTTTAACTCTGACAAAAGTGGAAACTGAGAGTCACAAGATTAGACTAATTTTAGACCGCCTGCCCCAGTGTTTTGTGGTTTGTCACTAGGCGGTTGTAAAAAGGCGGTGAAAGTTTACTCCTGAAGCTTGAAAACTTTAGAACAGTGAAATGAAGTATATTCATAGTTTAATACGGTCTGATAATGTTTAACCAGATCCTTATTCAGAAATTCAAATCAATATATCATTGTAATGTAATAATTTAGTGTGAAGAAAAACTATTTCAACTTAGTTCCTGCGTTTTTAAAAATGTATGTTTCCGATGAGCCAGATATCATCTAGTGAGTTTGTGCTTCTCCAAGGACGTAAGTTGTGGTGAGGTTTCACGTGTTTTTTTATCACATGCAGAAAATCGAGCAGTATATTCAATTGGGCATGCAGTTTAATTAGTCTTTTTTTGTAAAAATCGGTCAAGTAAGATCTTCGTAAATCTCAAGATTTTATCAGTTAAAAAAATCAATTTCTAGAGAGAGGGTGGTGGATCTGTGATGACCCCCAAATAACCCAGCAGAATATGACCCACTTTGGTACAAAACTTTTAAACTACAAATGCAAAACAATAGTACTTAACATTCTTAAATATTCAGCAATTCAAGCCTTCTGGCATATGTGTAGATTTTGAAACTGAAACAGGGCCTCTTTTTTTTCAGATGCTTTCAGCTATGCCCCAAACGTCAGCATGTCCCTCCCTCTCAGTGTGGGGAACACTTGCCTGTCTTCTCAGTTCCATGGTCTGGCATCCAGCCCCGTCATCTCTGTGACCTCTTGCCACCAGGCAGCCTATGGGCTGCTGGAAGACACCGGGGTCTCCAGCTACTACCTGTCACCGGGCCTGCGGCCCAATGGAGGTCCGGCCCTGGAAAGCCCTCGCATTGAGATCACGGCCTACGGCCAGCTCGCAGAGGATGATGTAAAGGAGAGTCGGATGCCAATGACCAGGCAGCTGACCTCGGCAGTTATGCTTACTCTGCCTAGCACCGATGGCTACCGTGATCCAAGTGGCCTGAGCCCCGCCAGCAGTCTGTCATCCCGGAGCTGCCACTCAGAAGCGTCCTCCTATGAATCAGGCTTCTCGTACAACTACGATAACTCGCCGGCCACCTCGCCCTGGCAGTCGCCCTGTGTCTCCCCTAAGGGCCCATCCTCGCTAGCCTCCTGCGCCCTGGGTGGTGGCTCACCTCGCCAATCGCCCACTGCTTCCCCCAGGCCCACCTCACCTTGTGGAGGGAAGCGCAAGTACAGCTTCAATGGCACAGGAGGCGGGGCTCCCTGTAGGCGTGCCTCACGTTCGGCCACGCCCTCTCCACAGGGCTCACCTCACCTTGGGGCAGTGGATGATGCCTGGCCGCCAGACACCAACCGGTACACAAACTCAGCCATTGTCGCGGCCATCAATGCTCTAAGCACCGACGGCACTGGTGACATATCAGAGGGCATCCCTCTCAAGGCTAGGAGGACCAACCAGGAGTCTGGGCCAGGCATGAGTCTGAAGGTGGAGCCTGGTGGGGAGGAGCTGAACTTAGGCGATGCACAAGAAGACTACCCAAGCCCTCGGCTACCCTTCAAGAAAGAGAACTATAGTGGGGGGTTTCTTGATGTGCCCCAGTATCCCTACTCTTGGTCAAAGCCGAAGCCCTACATCAGGTAGGCATGCACACCATTGTCATGAGTGTATGTGCATGTATATGTTACTGTATGTATGCCTGCGTCTGGCTCTGGATGCATATAGGCAATGCCCAGTTTATGAACCAGTTCTTTTCCCTATGTCGGCCTTTAAGTCGAATTTGTAGGTAAGTCGGAAAAATAATAACACCGTACATACTAATAACAATAATAATAATAGAGTGATAATAAAAGTGACTATGTGCAGTACTGTACTGTATATCGAGCTGACGGACCACTGGAGCCACGCAATGCTTTCACAAGCGTCACAAAATAATGCTTTATCATTACGCACCATTGTATTTAACCTGAATTTTAAATATAATAAGCTTTATGGCAGTTCGTTCGTAAGTACGAGTTGTCCGTAAGTCGGACATTCTAAACCCTGGTACTTACTGTATTTGTGCACATGCAGAAACAAGAGTCAGAAAGTTTATACAAGTAGCAATCAGTATGCTGTGAACTTTTGGACAAAATTAAAGCAAGTTTATATATATATATATAGAAAATAATCAGCTTGGTTGAAACATTTATGATGGTGTTTTTGCATGTTATACTATGAGTGTACTGTGTTAAAATAGAGGCATGTTGGTTTCCTCTCACAATCAATTACATATATCAAAATCAAGATCCACTCCACTCCATCCCACTGATGAGAACCAATTCCAGAATTAGTCTTTTTTCACTTTCTAAAATTATCCACGTTTGCTTATCTTATTACAATGCCATTTTATACTCAGGGGACAAATGCCACAGTCATAGGCAGGATTTTCTTTGAAGTTTAAAACATTTCATAAATCAGATTTTCAGGGAGGGGTAATATATTTTGCAGTAGTTGCTGTAGAAACGCACACAAACACATGCACACACTTACTTCATTGGCATAAATTTCTCATTTTATTACACAAGTTTTTTATTTTTCTTTGCCTCTTGATTATGTTGAGTTTCTCTGCCACCGGCACACTTTCCTGTAGGAAATCAAGTGTTTGATGAAGATAACCTCAAACAGGAAGTGATGCTGAAAAGCACGTGGGAGGGGGTGAGGCAGGGAGGGGGCAGAGCTATTGCAATGCCTGATGCTGCCAAGGTGACCATTTATACTGAAAATGTGATGTAATGATTCGACTATGGTCATAAAGACAGCAGGAAATTGGTTCATTTTGGGTCAAAAAACACACTCAAATATCCAGACGCATTGCAGAGACGTCTTTACATGTTCTGTTTTATGTCACAAAACAAATCTCCAGCACAGTACTGTTTTTATCTCAACAAACCTTAACAGAACTTCCACTTTCATGCTTTTTTGTATTAATATTTCTTAATTTGTAATTGCTGCTGTTTTTCCAACTGATCCATTTTTTCCTATTTCTGTATGTCAGGAACTGAAATTAGAATGAACGGATACTGATATAAGAATTACATAAGTGCTATTTTTATTCTTGCTAAAGTTATTTCTACTCAGTGCTTTTGTATTTTGTCAGTCATGGTATGACAGAATTTATTATATGACTAATTGTGTATTTCTATATGTTCTGTGTTCTGCAGTATTTCTGACTGTAGTAGCACGAGTTGGCAGTTTTTTTTCTTTCCCTTTCTCTCACTCTCCCTCTCTCTATTTTTTTTTCACTTCTCCTCTCTGTCTTCTCACATTTTCTGCCTTTTCTTTCCTCCACAGCCCCTCCCTCCCAGCACTGGACTGGCAGCTGCCTTCCTGCTCTGGTCCATACAGCCTGCAGATTGAAGTGCAGCCCAAGTCACACCACAGGGCCCACTATGAGACAGAGGGCAGCCGTGGAGCTGTCAAGGCCCCATCTGGGGGCCACCCTGTGGTACAGGTATGCCATCTATCGCTGTCCTGCAAACCTCTCTGCTCTGCTCTTTCGGGGTAGATATCAGCTGGACCCAGAAACGTGATAATACCAACAATTCGCTGGTTTATAACAGCTTTTATGTTGTTCTACTTTAAAATTTTATGGTCATTAATTAACATTGGAATGCAGTTCATCATACATTAGTGGAACGCACAGACACAGGTATTCTGTTTTTGTAAAACTCACAGTTTTTTCTCTCTGAAATTGCTGATTTGTTAATTAATTGCAGTTTCAGTGAGGGATTGCTGGATTTCATGTTCATCCAGCGGGGCCCTGTTAATCTGAAGTGTGACTTCCAGCTAATTATGATGAAAACAGTGTGGCAAAAAGCCTGTGTTATGGAACACGGGATATTCATCATTAGTAAGCCTCTACTTCATTGGAATAGGAAATTCTGTTATCTGATGATGATGCCTGAGAAGGGATTGTATGACGTGTGTGTGTGTGTGTGTGTGTATATATATAATTGTATCTGAGTTTGTGTGTGTGTGTGTTTGTGTGTCCATGGTGTAGTTCATGTTCTGCATGGCAGCAGCCTGCGGCTCTATTTGTGGCCATGCCAATCACCACAGCCAGCTCAAGGCAGCAACCCTTGTCAGGTCACATGTGCTCCAACAGAGGTCAGTTATGGGAAAGGAAGGCGGGGAAAGCTGGCTTTTTAAGGCCCGCCGCAGGGATTGCGTTCAGAAAAGCCACAGCTCTCTACACAATCTCGCTGATTAATGTCCCCCACCAGAAGAAGAACTTTGGCTTGATATAATACAGTAAAATAAAAATATGATATAGTAAAAGCATCATGCATCCAGTAGGTAGACTAGTTTGAAGCTCAGGAATGAGAATTCATTTATGCATTTGTGCACAGCTGCTGACTTAAATTGCTCTATTAAAAAACAGTTGTATATATGGCATTCACTGAGGGTATTGTAGTCTAACGTTATTCATTTTTAAGAATATAATTTCATATCCAGAATAAAACAACTGGCAGAACATTTAAAGGTATGTTGTTTAAATGCTTTTATCAAATTTGTGTTATCAGACCCTGCTACCAGTGCAGCAGTATCAACATATGCTTTATCTGGCTATTGTATGTATTTTGCTGTCCCTTTCATTGTTCCAGTTAGTTATGTTTATTAGACTGGTGAAGGCCTTGTGAAGCTGGATATAGGATATAAATTTTCCCCCAAAAAATCCTACAGATAGGAGTCAGTTGGGGAGCTTTTTTCTCATTTCTTGATTAGTTTAAATGGAACTGTAGTAGGTTTAGAAAAGTGTCTGGTCCAAAGTTTAACAGCCACGAAACTTTAAAGCAGTGTTTTTAAAACTAGCATTTGGGGACCCCCAGTTGGTCCAGGTTTTTGCTCTCTCCCAATTCCCTGGGAGTTCAGAGGGAGCAAAAATGTGGACTGTCTGGGGGTCCCCGAAGGTTGGTTTGAGAAACACTGCTTTGAAGTAGTGTGTACTATATTCGCGTGTGTGTGTGTGTGTGTGTGTCTCTCTCTCTCTCTCTCTCTATATATATATATATATATATATATATATATAAAAAGCTGTGTGGGCGCAGGGTCTGTGCTGTCATCTTTAGGGTGATCTCAGCTAGTCCTAAGCGGTAAACTCACCACGATTCAGGGAAGACTATGGCAGAGGTCAGCCGTTTGACGCACGACTGTCGTCTGACTCAAACTGCTTTACAGATGTTCCAGACGGCGATGGTAATTCTGTGTGCACGCTTCTATGTGTGTGTCTGTTTCTTTTGCCACTGTGATTTAACTCACAAACTATTCGCTTTTGAGTGGAATATCTTTGGAGTTTCGTAAGTCCTGAGCTGCTTGACAGTTGGCCAGGGAGCTGAGTGCTTGCACACAGCAGACGGTCTCTTTTTCTGCCACTGGCACAGGCTGAGGTTTTCTCACTCACTTTGACTAACATAATGCACACGCAGGAAAGGTGGTTCCCAGTCAGACTCACCGCCCCTTAATATGTTAGTTCATATTTGTAACTTTTTAGAGTTCCATACTTGATCATTGTCTGAAAAGATATGTGTAAATGGACAAATGTAGGTTCAGGGTGTATTCCTTAATTTATATCCTACAGATATTTTTTAAGAAGCATGGGGAGAAAGATCAGGGTCCCTGGAACGGTTGGGTTTCAGTACCTTGCTCAAGGGTCCACCGGTGATTTGATTTGACTTTACCAAGCATGAGATTTAAACCAGCAACCTTCTTAACAAAGGCACAGATTCTGTTTATGGTTCATACAAGCTAAGTTTATTTGATTACAGTCAGTGTTATAGGATAAATGGTGTCTTGAGTAATTTTACTAAGCCTACATGTTGGTACTGGGTGTCAGTTAGGGAGGACCTCTGGATGATGTAGCCATCAGGAGTGTAGGAGGGATACCACTGGTACACCTCAGCAACACCCAGCAAACATACCTCACCTGTTTTCTCCCTTCTCTTTTTCTATGGTTGCTTCAAAAACAAATGGTTGTCAGTGGGAAGACCCCCTCCCCATACCCTGTCTCCCCTGGGACTTGGGCCTGGTCCCTGGCTTCAGGGAGTAATGAGTTCCAGTGTGAAGGAGGAGCTCCTGTGTGGGGGTTGCAGGTTACCTCCCAGCTACTGTTAACTGCTGATCACAGTCCCATGGCTCAGGGGAGGTCCCATCTCCACATCCCATGTGATGATACCTGGCTCCTTGTCACCTCTGGCAAAGAACTCATTCTTTATGGCCCTCCCAGACCTAATCTCTGTAATGCCCCCCCACCCTGCCACTTGGCCCCAGTGCATCTCCCAAATGGCTCTTTCTGCTTTTCTGTAAGACGGAGAGGAGTCATACTTCAGTTATGGGAGAGCCTGGGCAGACAATTTTAAGTGGGGGCAGAGGTACTACATTGCATCTTGATTTACAGAGTTCTGCAGTACAATACGTAATCTAAATCCATGGATTTGGTGGCATTAAGGATAACTTTTGGAGGCTGGTGAGTGTTGGAGTACACCTTCCCCCTCCCCATATCAGTGGCACGGCTGCATGCGCCCACGCTTTAGCGAAAGCTTTGGCTTTTCCTAACCCCACCATGAGTGTATGTTTCCCAAACCCTTGCATGGCCGCACAGTTTGTATAAATCCCTCCACGGCTGCCTGCGAAGCACACAGGCTCCCTTTGTTTAGTGAAACTCCCGCCGTGGCACTGAAGTCGCGTCACACGCCGTTTGCGGCACGGGAAGCTGTGGGAACTGCCAGGAGCAGGCGGTCGGCTGGGAGACCCCAACAAGCTAAATGATAATGGGGGCCTCCAAATTACAAGGCCCTCATGCTCTGCGGCTCGCTTGTCAATCACAGCCATCCCACCCCTCTCCCGACTGGACGCCCTCTGCAAAGACAGCATAATCCTCCTCCCCCCCACCCCCCTCCCTGCCCAAGTACCACAGCTATGTGCAGTATCTACATGCTGGTCTCAGAAGCCGACTCAGGAAGAAAATGGGGCGCCGATCTCAGGAAAAAAAAATGTAAGGTTTAAGGGAGATTTTCCTGATTGATCACAGTCACTGGAAGCATTTAATCAGGGGTGGGAGGCCTGGAGAGATCTGATAAATCGTTACCTTATCGCAGAAAAGCAGATGTCAGGGTCTGAGCTGTGGCACGAGCTGCATGCCGACCGCAGTGACGCAGTGGCCAAAATGCAGCATGGCGATAATTCTGTGGATATTTTACATTTGGTTTGTACTGGTGTGTAAGAAAACAGAGACTACAGTTTATTAGGCCTGTTGTGCATGCCATCGCAGTGCAATAAGTGTTCATAAAGGGAGGCCTTATAACTGTTAATGGGGGAATAGCCCTCCACTGGCTCTTCTTGTTATACCTCACTGTGGAATCAGAAATCAAGAGTGTTCAGAGACTTTAGGTAGAGGAGATACAGTGTGTGATTTGATACAGTTGTTTTCATATATGACTTGTCAAATATTAAAAGTTGGTTAACTCATCCACTAAATTAATGGAGACCCTGCTTTGTGTTAGGTGCCATTACCTGCCCCTGTACCTTTGCTGTTTGCAGGGAAGGGTTCTCACTCAGATACTTGCACCTGTATCTTTGACTTGGCTTGTTTGATTTCCACAAAGAGTAATAATACATAGCGAAAAAGAGTGTGGTTTGTTTTAATTGGCGACATGCTGGGAAAACAGCACAGTTTTCAGTTCCAGTCTAAAGTCTTTGCTTTGCCTCTGATGTATCAGCCAGCGCTCGCCCTCATTTAGTGACAGACGGAGCTGTGGCTGTGAGTGGCCACTGTCTAGGAGGGGTGAATGTCTGTGAAATCATCGTGTTCATTTTCTGAACTTATCCCCAGCCTGACTGATTCAGGCGTCAGTGGGGCAAGCCCTCTGCCTGCCGCCAGCGTTGCGCTGTGAAGCACTTTCTCCGACGCATCTGGTGTGAGGCAGACAGACTTGGCCGCAGCTTCTTGGGGAGAAAGTTTTTCTGGAAGCCACTGTGCCCCCCCCCCCCAAAACCAAACCCCTCCAACACTCCCCCTCTGTAGTGTATTTTTTTCGGGGGGCTTCCCTTACTCACAGCCTTGGTATGGGGCAACCACTAATTACGACCGAGTAGCAACTGGAAAACGGAACGGAGTTCCTGCATTCTCAGCGGTTTGAGGTGATAACCAAAGCCCGGAAGATTTACGAGGTAAGATATTGGGCAACTTTGATTCCTGGGCCATGTGAGCAGAGTGTACGTCACTCTGTCCGAATGTCTTTTTCGCCTCACACCCCCACACACACCGCTTCCCACTTTCGCCAGCCTGTATTTTATGGCTGGCCAGTTTGTAACATACCGTTCCCTTCAAACTGTCAATTTATTCGGCTGTTTTTCACATATGAAAAGTTATTCCTGAAACCACAGATGCTGAGAAGGATGTGTGACTGTTGTCTATCACAGGGTGGTATGACCTCCTGTATGCCAGTGTGGCCAAGATGTGGGACTGTAGAAACAGGCATGTGCGTATTTTCGCGCATAGACAGTGGAGACTAGGCTCATAGGAGTTTTATTTGCACAAAAAGGTTCTGAGGGCAGAAGGAGAAATGATTGGTTCAGAGAGATAAACAATCAGATTGTAGAGGAGGTGGGTCCAAGCAACTAGAGGAGGCGGTACCAACCAAACAGACGTCTTGGTCCTGTCTCCTCTGGTTTCTTGGACCTACCTCCTCTACAATCTGATTGGTTCTCTCTGAACCAGTCATTTTTCTTTCTGCCCTCGGAACATTTTTGTGTAAGTAAGACTCCCACGAGCAGAGACCAGGGTCCAAACCCCCACAAACATACAGCTGCACCAAGCAGGGGCTAATTTTCTTAAGCAAATATGCACCTGGTTGGATGTTAGCCTCTCATAGCTCCAGCCTGGAGGAATGGGTGGGTAAAATGGTGCCATTCAGGGCATGGCTGTCCTCATGCCAAGAAGGGTACTGGCGGATTGTGTGTGGTCCATGTGCACCAGGTGGCGCAGTGCTTAACAATCTGTACTTGAGACTGGAATAGCCTGGAGTATTTAGTGACTGATTAGGTTACAAATGCTGCAGTAAATGTCTAGTGGTTTGAGTAGATTTGTCAGTTGTTTTGTTTGAAATAAACATGTAAATGAAATGCTTTTACCTGCATCGTTCCTTTGGATTGTAAATGCAAATCTGAACTATCTTAGGTTTTGAGGGAGAATGCTGTGTTAACTTGCAATTAGTTGTTTGTAAGATCTTTGATATCTGAATATCAGATATACTGTAACGGCACATTCAGCTCCACTTTTCCTTCAGGTTTGTGGCAGTGCACATTAGTCCAGTGTTTCCCAATCCGGTCCTCGGGGGCCCACAGACAGTCCACGTTTTTGCTCCCTACCGGGAGCTGGGAGGGAGCAAAGATGTGGACTGTCTGGCAGGGAACTCGGAGGGAGCAAAAACATGGACTAGCAGTAGATCCCTGAGGACCGGACTGGGAAACACTGCTGTAGTCCAGTCAGCCTGATACGTGGTATGCAGACACTTGAAGGCCTGCATTTTGGTGACTGGTTGCACAGCTGAGGAATCCACAGTTCCACTGAAGGTTCCATATATGTGCTTTGACAAGTGTTAGGAAAGTGGGTGGGTATCTGTGGCAGTGCCAGCAGTGGATCTGAGATGCTGGAATTGATGTTCTTGTGCTGTCACTCTGGGAGCTGCTCAGTGTCTTTAACCTGGCAGCACCATAATGCACAAAGTTTCTTTTTTCAACCGTGGAAATATTCAGCCCCAATAGTACTGGTTGCTGGAGAACTTCTTTGGTAGAAAAAGCTGACTTTGACCAATGGGTAGCAGATACGATAAAAACTGTATAATTTCAGACAGTCTAGCCAATTATAGTCACAATTGTTTCAAGTAGGTGAAATTTAGCAGGCCATTTTATGTTAGCAGATGAAGTTGAAATATCTGTGAAATATGCAGACTGCGATGTTAAACTTCTGCAGAATTTGGAGCAGAGAGAAGCTGCTATCAGGAAAGACATATGGTTGATGAATTTGGGGAAGTCCCTAGGGAAGGCGATTGTTCCTCTTCAGTCAGGAGGACCAGACTTCACCAAGGGTAGCCTAGTCTCATTAATCACATTCTGCTGTGGATGAGGTCACCCCAACTTCAAATCATGCACAGGCCAGAAAGACTGAGGTACCCCCTCCCCACCCCCCAACCCTGTTTCAAGTTGAAAAACAAAAGTAAAAATGAAGAGATGCAGGGTCAGACCACTCACAGGCTACTGCTACCACCCAGCAGCATGAAAAAATAGAAAGATCATACAACCCGGTGTTTACATCATTTCGTTTATTTGCTGAGCAAAGTCATGTCCGGGTCTCCTTGGATCATTCACAAACGTAATGAAATGTGCTGTGGGCAACTGGTTGACCACCATTAGCAGCTGGCCGTGCACGTGCCCACACGGTGATACGGTGAGTGGGGCGAAACAACCCAGGGCTGTGAACTGGAGCGCAAATAAACCACACTCATGGGGATCCAGGCTTCCAAGAAGACCTTGACCTCAAGCTAACTCACTGATGGTCAGCACCTGTGGCTGGATGGCTGCAGCTTATAAAAGCCCTATAGGAGTCGGGAAGAAGATAATATTTGGGTAATTTTTTTATTAATTACTGTACAAGACAACATCTGTCCATAGTCTTAGATGAGTGGCCACTGTGTTGTGTTTGCAAGTAATTTGGTATTCAAAGGACTGCTGTGCGTCTATGAGTGGGCAAGGTCACACAGTTCCAGGGCTGCCTGAAACGCGGCACCCCACGACTGGATTCGCCATTTGCTTGACAGGCATGCACAGCAACCAATCGGTGCACACTTAAATTAAATCACTCCTTTTTTCTTTTTCAAAAATGAAATCCTTGCTTTTCGATAGCGGCTTTGTTTAAGCTTTGATTAACTTTGGGTTCATGAACATTGACGGACAATTAAGAAGTGTCACTGTAATCGTTCAGGTATAAAAAGTTTCAACATCTTGAACTCCAAAAGCGCTGATTGTGGGTTTCTGTGTTTCACCTCACCGCCTTGCTCCCAGATTTGCCCTCTGTCTTAACCCCATGCAAGGGTAATTAAAAATCCATTCATCTGAGCATGTCATAGGTTACATGTGGTCTGGGCTTTGTTTTATGACTCAATCTGTTATATAAACAGGGGCTTTATTTTGTTTGACAGAATTACTGTTTTCACTCGGTCATGAGTTAAACTCAGCAAGATAGGTGTTTAAAATAGACAGATGTACTGGAAGATAACCCGCAAGTTATTTGTAGGAATTTTCAGACAGACAGCATTCACCCTCTTTTTCTAATTTAGCCCCAGGTTGTGGTCAAGGACCTGTCTGTTTTTTTCTTCTTTCGCCTACTGCGGAGTTTGTTTCACTTGTCGAATGTTCCGAGTGTACCACCAGGTTTCTTGGCTCGAGGAAAACTTTCTGACGGCCCACACATGTGTGCTGGGATGACCGTAGGCAGGGATATCGAACCCAATCCTGTCCGGTGCTCCACCCACTGGCAATCTCCCATTACCCTCTGGGGCTCACTTTACGGTAAATGTGATCATCCCGCCAAGTCCATTCTGCTTTTGTTCACCACGCCCAGCGGGTTTCCACCAGCTGCTCCTTCCACATCGGCGTGGGGAATCGCTTGAACGTTACAGCCTCGGCCAAACTTTAGAGACTGAAGGGATTCCAAAGATGGCAAGCCACAGGTTCCACCTGGTTTAAAGATCTATTATTCATTTATTGCTGTTTCACAGCAAGTAGATGAAATAGTATTTCAGATAATGGCTGAAACAGAAAGAATGGAACATGCAAGTCATCCTGGAGAGAGGTGGGGCATGCAGTGGATCTAATACCGAGCCAATGAAAGAGGGTAGGCGGGGTTACAACACATGATGGAAACTAGTCCAGTTGGTGGACTGTGCCCTAAATAAACCTTTTATGTTTTGCCAGCCTGAGCCGAGTCTCGTAATTGGCATGAACATGTCTGTCGTGGCGTAAGCAGATGCCGGTCGTGGCCAGAATGTTCCGGAAAGACTGTGGTGACTGAATGAGCAAGGGACATACTTCAGTAGTCTGAAGAGCATACCAGAGCTGGAACGGAATGCAGGACAGCACTGAGAACTATTCTTTCCCAGCATCCCCTTTGAAAGGCTGTTTTAATAGTACCAAATGTGCACAGATATACACACACCCACATTTGTATTGCTGTATTTATTGCACTTACTGATTCCCAACCCCATTCCAACTGAAACTCCAAAAAAAAATTAAATCTAAAAATGAGTAAATTTTGGCTTCTTCATTTGTCTGAATGAAGTTGGTAAGAGGTGTTTTCTATTTTTCTCAAATTGTGTTCCCATACACCCACACAACAGTCACGCATCCACAGTTGAAGGTGATAAATTGGCCAGATATTTAACTGAAAGTTTATATGGCCAGTGAGAATTTCATCATTAGGCGTCTGTGAGTGAAGTGATAAAAGAGACAATATAATGCTGTTAGTCCCTCTTTCTGGAGGTTTGCAAACTTGCACACTCACTTGTCTTTTTAAAATTTTACTTTATTCAGAGAATATGTGTGTTAGCCATGTTCCAGCTGCAACCTAGACGTATTTCGCATTTCACACTGTGGCATCTCATGGACACATTCAGGCACTTATAGGTCGATAAACCTGAGTTGTTGGTGGCTTGGTGGATGAAGAACTGTACCTTGCCCGGAGATTATCATTATTATTATTATACCAAAACTCTGTTCCATGGAAATAGTTAGAAATGTACTTTAGTAAAAACTTTTTCAAGTTCAGTAAGGAAAATAACCATACTTCTGAATCACAACCCAGAACATCAGAAATAGACTTTTGGTGTTAGACTTTATTGACAGCCAAGAACAATCATTTGTTGTCTCTAAAGTTACATTTATATGATATTTTATTTTTTGTTTTTATAATTAAATGTGAATAAAATCTGATAATCACTGAACAGGTCTGTTTAACCATTTAATTGAAATTTTTTATGTGAACAGTACATTTTGTTAAAGTAATATTTTGACACATGATAAAATGACTATTTCATAAAAGAATGCAGAATTTATAAAGCGAATGGCCTTGCACGTACATGCATCGTGTTATCCTAGGCTGCAAAGAAAATATGTAAGAAATGCTTACTTAACGAGAGGTAAACATCTGTTTCATAGTAAACTATAAAAAAACAAGAATTTCGAAATGTACAGGTCTTAAAATCTAATCATTAGGGGTTCATGCTCCCGGGTGTCTTTGAGTCAGAACAGCAAGGCTATTTGTCATGTCATGTTGGCTCTTTCACCATCTGATGTTGTAGCCCGGAATAAGTAGCTATAAGCGAAGCAAAATGACAGTCTCTCTGTCCCCCCCAGCTCTATGGCTACATGGAGAGTGAGCCCCTCACACTGCAGCTCTTCATCGGTACAGCTGATGACCGCCTACTGCGTCCGCATGCCTTCTACCAAGTGCATCGTATCACTGGCAAGACCGTGTCCACCTCCAGTCAGGAGGTCATGCAGTCTAACACCAAGGTGCTGGAGATTCCCCTGCTCCCAGAGAACAACATGCGCGCCATGTAAGTGTATGCTCCGCCCCTTCCTCCCTTCCTAAGCTTGTGATTGGCCAGTCAGTCAGTCCTCCCTTCTCCATTATCCAGACTCACCTGCTCTTTGTCTTTTGTTGCCACATAGAAGCCTGTCTTGTCTGTCTTGGTAGATTAGTTATGTTTCTGCTCTCTGGCTACACTTTATTTGTTAACCTTAGATAGGTAAGAATTTTAGAAATATTGATAATTAAGACTACAGTTGGCCACAGTTAATCTGACACACAGTGCAGCATTAAAGCATCATTCCATGAACTGAGAGGTCCATCTACAGTCATTTCTTTTGCCCAACTGTTGAGATGTGGGCAACATGCACATTCTACTGTCAAATATGGTTATGCATTGGCATCACCTGTAGCATCCGCTTCTGTTGTGTCACCTGGTGCCTCAAAGACAACACAAACCTTTTTGCCTTCTGCTTGCTGATTCGGAAGTTGGAGTCCCCAAGGTGCCCCTTGGAGACCCCAAAGGGCTTGTTAGATGGGTGTATGTATATCTCACCACGGCTCCGTGCTGTAGCACTTCAGCCAAGAAATCCCATTGTGCCTAAATGGGGATGGTGGCCAGGTATTGTTAGTAAAGAGTGCCTAACTCAGCCTTGACCAGATCCTGAGCCCCTTGCTCAGTTATGCAGTTAAAGTTTTCTCCATTTTTTGTGAATAAAGGTCTAATTGAACTGTATGGTTAGTGTTTTTGTTGTTCTGCTCCATTTTTCATTGGTTTTTCCCTACTAGTATTTGTATATGTATAGTGGTCAGAAGCAACCTTTTAGCGAAGTTCACTGTATAGATAAATTGAAGATAAATGGCTTAATTAACTGTATTTTGGGCCATGCAAATGACTGTGAATTTGAGATTGACAGGAATGTATCCATTGAGTGTTGAGATGTTAGAGTACTTCAGTTTTAGTGTACGTATATGATTTAACCAGGTGGAATTTGACATGACCAGGGGTGAATGTTAGCCTCATCATCTGTCTGCTAAAGAGTAATAGAACAGTTTCACAGCATTTTATGATTTTGTAAAAGGTTCTGGGTGTGAGCAGCTGTTATCCATATCCAGTACATTGCCTGTTCCCATTTCCTTAGCAAAAACTATCTATAGGACAGACTGACTGCTCACAGTCTGTTAACGTGTTATACGTGAAATATCTAGTATAGTTTGAATGCATTTCCCTGCTTGCCAGTCTATTTTCAGGAAACTAAATTTGATAACAGAGTTGTCAACACCTAAAGCTTAGCTAAATGAAGGGCGAGAGTCAAGCTTTTCTGAGTGTTGGCCTGGAGAGGTTGTGGTATTCTGAGGGCTGCTGACTGAACTGGCTGGTGCAATGGCATCCTGGTTCTCAGCTTGCTTGCCATCACTCTCACCTCGGCCCCTATTGTTATTACTGTCTTACTCCATTAATGGCCTATAGAGGCTACTCTTCCCCCTGCAATTTTGCTTTTCGTGTGTTTTCTGTTTGTTTTCCATGACAATGACCAAATTCCATAAAATATATGCAATACGTTTAAAACATTTAAAAGCTTTTCAATCTCAGGGAAAAAAAGCATAATGATTTTCTTTACATTTCTTTCACTTAGATCAAGTTTTTACCCAGAGAAATGTAATTTACTATCATAAGAAAAATTTTTGCTGGCTCATACTACATATATGCAATTAAATTAGTTCAATGAAATTGCATATCATACAACACCTTTCAACTAGATCTCACTTGATTTCTTTGTTGGAAAGGTTCAAATTGAGAAGAAATTAATTTCATAGAAAAATTTGACATTTACCACGTTCCAGCACTTGGGCTTGAAAAGTCAGAATGTTAAATAACATAAATTATATGCCAAACCATATCCTGAAAGTATTCAGTTTTATTTTTTCTAACTTTTACCAGCCAACTTGGTTTTATTTAAATTCATCAGCTGCCAGCCCGAGAACTGAAGCATTTTCCACTGCAAATCCACACTGAGGAAAATCCCCTGACAAAACAGAGCGACGCAAACGACGGTGTGGGCTATGGGGGATGGAACTGTTAATGTCTGAGATGTTAAAAATGTCGAGCATCGCTGCAACAGCACAGAGGGGTGGCATGGGGGGTGAAGAGATGTGTCAGAAGCAATGGGAGAGTAACGGTAGTCAGCAGGCTTCTCCCCTGGACCTATTCACAGAGACACCCAGGTTGCAGATTGCCCTCACAGGGATTCTTTTGTGCACCATTAAAACTTAAGTATCAAGTAATTAATTACAAAAGCAAAACTTTCAGAAAGATTTGGACAGGAGCTATGGCCCTCAGAGCCAGAGCTGTCAGTGTATCTGGCAACAGGTACCTACATATCACTGCACCAGGGAAATGCCTTTCGTTTCTAGAACACTTTATGAAGCTTGGTGTAACTGTAAGTAATTTGTAAGAGACAGCTTAACATCAGTAAGGTGAAGTTTTTCCATGTTAAGGAGAGGCCTCATTGACAGTTGAACCTACTTTTTGAGTTCAAGCTGAGGTTGAAGCATTAATGTATAGTGTAATATCCCTGCCCGGGTATTCCCTGACAGGGAAATTCACCATTTGCCTACAGGCGGTTTGCACTGGACTGCCCCCGAATACCTGCTTAATCGTTTTGATATGACTTATGCCTGTTGACCAAGTGAATTAACTAGGTCAAAAACATAGAAATGCAGAGGTCTACAGGAAATGCCTGGCCACTTTTAACAGGACTATGTATAATATCTGCTGGTCCCCTTAGTTTCTGTTTTTTTTATGTCCATTTTTATGCTGGTTGCTTTCAGTGGTCTGGTGTACAGCCTTAATGGGTTCCTGAATCTGTGTAACAGAATTGACTGCGCGGGAATCCTTAAGCTGCGCAACTCCGATATCGAGCTGCGGAAGGGTGAGACGGACATCGGGCGCAAGAACACGCGTGTGAGGATGGTCTTCCGGGTGCACCTCGACCAGGCCAACGGCCGCACAGTGTCATTGCAGGCGGCTTCCAATCCCATCGAGTGCTGTGAGTGCGCCATGCTGAATGGCAGAAGATACATGTTGATATTATCATCATTTCTGTACCTAAACAACGTTTTTATACAAGGAATGAATATTACCCATTTGTACACCCAGATATATGACTGGGGAGATAAAATAGCATCAGAGTTTACCAAAGATCCTACTTGCTACTACCTGTTAACCGTATTACTTCCAGATATGTTGGGACATAATACATGTTAACATAAAGGTAATAACCTCTGGTGAAAATACTCAACTGCAAAAGTGTAACAATATGCATCTTGCCCATGCTTAAGTGTGAAGTGTATGATATGCTGGGCCAGAGAAATCATGCTTACCCTTAACCAGGCATTTACCCTTAACCGCTATTTAAGGATTGTTTAGGATTCTCCTAAATGAGACTGTGAAGTACAAGTATTGACTGCAAGCATTTTTTCCCTTAAATCACACGATAACAGATACAAACACAAGAGCATGAACTAGCGACGTGATTGGTTAGGCTCAGGAAACACATTGGAGTCAGCGCCAGTATGCAGCCTTACCCCAAGGGGTTGTTTGACACCTTGATTTAGAGCAGCATAACCTCTTCTGACATGTAGGACAGGAGCAGCATTGGTTTAGAGGTCCAAGTCACGCTTTTGGATCATGCCACTGAACTTCCTACTGTCTGAGGTTTTCTTACCATTTTTAGTTTCCCCATTTCTCAAAGAATGAGAGAGTGCATTTGATTTATAAGTACAAAGTGAATTTATGTTTTACCTTGTGACAAATAAGAGAAAGGACTGAGGTTGAAACGCAAAAAATGTTCACCCCCATTTTGCTCCGTGAAGTAACATAAGCGGGTCATTAGCTAACGATAAACTTCCACAAATATTTTCCACTGAGAAGGCTTTAATCAACATGATCTTGAAAGTAATCTCATCACACTGCAGTTTAGTGTTCTGTTTTTTGTGGAGAGTTCTTCAGAAAAGTGCACTAGAATAGATTAATATCAGTACATTCTTATCATTTACACTGGATTGTAATAAACATTACCATAAATTCTTACTTTTTTAACATTGTTTTTCTGAATAGATTTGTGGCAGTGGTTCTCAAAAATAAATTAAAAAGCATTTCTGTCTTTGAAAGAGAAAGTAAAGATGGCAGTTTGGGGAGTGGTAGGGAGGGATCTTTCCTAATCTAGGCTTCATGTGGCCTGGAGGCACGGGGGTGGATGGGGAGTCGGGTTCCGAGCCGCAGAGTACTGAGGAAGTGTCCCACCCCCGTCCCCATGCAGCCCAGCGGTCGGCCCAGGAGCTGCCGCTGGTGGAGAAGCAGAGCGTGGACAGCTGCGTGGCCACTGGGGGCAAGAAGATGCTTCTGAGCGGACACAACTTCCTGCCTGACTCCAAGGTGGTGTTCCTGGAAAAAGCCCAAGGTAAACCCTTAGCCTAGGACGACCTCCGCTGCCGTGGCGCTCATACAGTCGTGTGTCTCCAGTCTTTCTGTGTGCACTCACTGTCTCTCTCTCTCACTCTCTTCACCGTCAAAATATTCCCCATCCAGCCAGCAAGGCACATGTGGTGCGCATTAAGGCACTATATTTTTAACCAAACGTATTTACATTTGCAGAGTTTCCATTGCCTGTTCGCTGACGCTTGCCACAAGCTGAGGAATGAATCACAAACAGGGCATGTGCAGTTTCTCTTGAGCTGGAACATTTGTTTGGACTTTTTTTTTCTTCTTTTTTCACCCTTCATTTCCCTCCGGATAGGAAGGAGATGTGACCGATCCAAAATGACTGATGTTAGAAGTTTTCAAACAGCAATTTCCTTGATTAGTTCTAGAAAGGCAGCATGAGGCAAAGGCCAAGGCTGCGATGTGTAAACACGTGACAACGGCTCTCTGCACTCTTGGTTATTTTTTTGTTTTTCCTTTTTATTATTATTTTTCTCAAAGGAAAGGGAAGACAGTAAATCTTTCCACCTGTGAATACATAACTGTTGCAAGGGGCTCGAAGTCTGTCTGTGCTAGAGTGGAGAATCGAGTATGTTAACCAGTGACCCAAACCAGTCAGATCTGAGCATACGGATTTCCTTTTATATCAACTCACTGCTTATACAGTCGGGGAAAAAATTAAGAGACCACAGCACAATTTTTTGGTTCACTCATTTCTCAATTTATGTGTGTGCGTCTGTGAATAATGTATGTATGTATTTTTTGCAAAATGCAGCCTGGTTCTTCTCTGTTTCTCATTAATGAAGGGCTTCTTTCTTGAATTTGGAATTTCCTTTAGGATCAATAAAGTACTACTACTACCTCTTCCATGCTGTATGGGACCTCAGTCCTGCTTCTAGGAGCCTGATACGAACTGTCCTAGCAGTGCACTTCACACCCGCACTTAATGTTTCCCATTCCTTTTGAAGGTCACTTGATGTCATCTTCTGATTTATGAGAAACCTTTGGATAAGTTAACAGCCCTCTCTGGCATTAGAAAGTCACTTCCGCCCTCTACCTGGCTGGTTTCTGGTTGTTCCCAGTATCTCCTGCTTTACCTTGTTCTTGTGTACTGCTGTCTTAGATATTTTGATTCCAGAAACAACCTGCTGCTCAGCATAGCCTTCTGCCAGCAAAACCATGATTAAACCAGGATTTAAAAATGCAGATTTGTTAAAAAACTTAGAGTGGTCTCTTAATTTTTTCCGTGGCTGTATGTATGATTTGCTCCATTTTCTGGCAGTTTCATGTTATGATATGCACAACAGATTTCCGTGTGGTCAAAATAAGTCTCCATTTTTTAAAATATTCTTCCTCCATATTCTTGTTACTCCCAGTCATTTGGCACCATACGATTCTGACTGAGTCAGACAACTCAATTGAGTTAATTCTGATTGAGACTCGGAAATGGATGCTCTGAAGCAAATCTTAAGATTTATGGCGAATCGCCTTATGTCCATGTTAAGGATAATTAGATATGTTGTAGCACAAGTGATTGTCTGCCAAATATTGTTCAGAAATACAGGACAATAGTCGGAAACCCAGTACACAAGGACAAATAATGCAAAAGTTCTGTGGTTATTTTAGCTTTAGTGGATGGCTTTCTTAATCCTGCTATATTTAGTTTTGTGCCATGAGACATTCAAGACATTTCAGGCTAGGAGTCAGTTTAGTGTATTTCCTCAATATTACACTGACATGGTAGGAATACAAAAGAAATGTGTGCAGTGCCTCTCTGGGTATTCCTTATTTTTAGACTCTCGAATTTGATTCAAAAGTCCACTCTGTCCCTCTTTACTGTTTGCTGCCTTCTGTGGCTGTGCGTTTCTGTAATTATTACAATGTGGGGACCAGATTTCCCCAAAATGTGACAAAAACCTGTAACTTTTTAACTTGTGGGGATTTTTTGGGGGGCCCATAAGAATAACCTAAATTTTCTAAAAATCTGAATGCAGTCAAAAAACTAAAAATGAAAACTAAAAAGTATTGTATTTTGTTTGTTTACGGCTAGGGCTGGGTAGGGGTTAAGGTTATAAGGTCATAGCTGGGATTAGGGTTATATCCATTGAAATGAATGGAGAGTCCCCATTGAAGATATGAATACGTAGACACTGTGTGTGTGTGTGTGTATGTGTGTGTATGTGTGTGTGTGCTGTTCATGGTGCACTAGTGGAGATTGGACAAGCTGGAAAAACAGTCTGGCTTCCCCAGATTGGTGGAAACAAAACCTTCACGCTTAACCAAGACGTTTCAGATTTCCATGACTTTAAGGGAGACTCTTGGACAGCCCGAGACCGGAGAGGGATAACAGTCACTCGGGCCACATATTTCAAACAGTACTATGGTTTGTTTTACACAGCATTAAAAAATTGGAAACAATTAGGAATCCATATAACAGAGGCCAGCCCAGATGCCTCTTTGAAGCATATATTCATGCCAAGTTGTGGTGGAATAAACCAACTGGATAATGCTCCCAGGGTATTCCTAACATCAGCCTTGGGTTGTGTGCACTCCTGTTTTTCCAGAGGGGTTCCCTGAGCTTGCTACCGGCCTTAGATTCCACACTGATTCTGCCATGGAAATGCCCCTTAAATACACAACACACAGCTTGAATTTTCCACCTCATGCTGACCCATAAGGAACCTTTGAAACTCTCTCTGCCTTGCCATTCTGACTGGTTAGCCCTAGTGTTGAAGGCTTTGAACAAGCTGCGACTGACTGATTAACACACCTGGGTCTGGAGTGGGGCCATTCTCCTCGTTAGCTTGCATACATTGAGATAAAATTCCCATAAGAGGAGCCTCACCCAGTGCCCATTTTGTCCTCCAACCCCTCCTGTGTTCCCCTTTCCACTCTTTTCCATTTCTCCTTTGGCCAACACTGTTGCCCGCTAGACTAGTAAAGTCAGCCATGCGCATTCTGTGTTTCTTGTCATTGAAATTCTTGAGGCTGGTTTGCCTTCACAGCAATCTGAGACCCTTGTGGGTACCGAACACATAGTATTTACTCTGTATTTCTCACCCTTCCACACCACTCCCCTCCTGTCCAAAGCTTCGCCTATCAGTTCACAAATCAGTGTTCTTCTTCGGTTATAAAAATATACAACTTGTTCTTTATTACCTGTTATTTAATAGATATAACCTGTTTTGTTTTATTTCTTTAGTTTCAGTATAGTAGCATATTACCCACCAAACAAGTTGTTTCGGTCGGTCCAAGTATGCCTGGGTATGCACTCAGTGCAGGTGCTATGCAAATGTTGTTTTAGACATGCCTTGGCATACTGAATCAGGAAAGATGGTGGTAGACAGGCTATAAAATCAGTTCAAACGTAACTCTACCGACTATATCAAAGGTGCTCAATTGGAAAACTGCCGTTACCATTCGAAACAGTTTAAACCAGACCAGATGTATTGTTGGGATCCCCCACTCAGCAAATTGTAGCGTCGGGGACACTTGCTCAGCTAATTTTAGCAACAGGGACCCCCCTCCCAAAAAAAAATTGCCCCACCATCCCTCTTGAAATATTTCACTGTTCAGAGGTACTCGGAAGTCTATGCCATTTGCAGTCCCAGTGATATGGCAAGAACAGAAGGATCATGTGACGGACTGACAAACGTATCTGGCTTCTCTGCTAAAAGCATTAAATCTTGTGAATACCCCAGTCTGCCTTCAGCCATGAGGCCAGTGCCGCATGATGATTTGCCAGTACCGAAGCCACCAAACGCGTGGAGCATGGATGAGGCAGGCGAAGATGTGACAATGCATGAGCCAGATGTGAAAAACAACACTGATCCAGATGTTGACCCATTTCTGTCAGGTTATCTTTATCTGATAACACAGTCAGAATTAAATTGACCTGATGAGGGATTTCTTCCTTGCTGATCCTGGTCCAGTCAGTGACAAGTATGGCGACAGGTTTCACTGGTACATTGCGAGCCTGGAAATGCAGTCTCAGGGCAGCTGACACCGATCGATGCTTGCTGACTGTTGTTGGACTCTCTGCCACGAGAGGCATCAGTTGCTGAATGCAAAGCAAAATCAGTGGCAAAACATTTTTAGCTCAATTTAACTAACCCAGTGTTTCCCATCCTGGTCTTTTGGGACCCCCAGACAGTCCACATTTTCGCTTCCTCCCAGCTCCATGCCAGACAGTTAGGGAGCTGAGAGGGTGCAAAAACGTGGACTGTTTTTGGGGTCCCTGAGAACCCGGTTGAGAAACACTGCAATAATGCAATGTGTCAGCATCATTATGCAATTAAACATACTAACTTAAATAAAACTTCATTTAATGTTTCTCCAAATTCCAACATGATACATCAAGTCTGAAATAATTTTTGTGTTAATATTCAAATTGTATATTGTAATCCCCCCGTTTTAGGAAAAAAATAAAAAAATGGTTGTTCAGTATAATTATAACTTGTCTGCCCCAGCATTGCTGATGTATTCCTTATAAAGATTATGTTTGTGCTTCTTCTGTATTCACAAAATACATTCTTTCTCTATTATATGATACTGAAATTCTTTCCGAAGCCCCCAGGTAACAAGCTTGTATTCTGTATGCTATGTGTGTAAAACGGTAAAACAACGGTAAAATTAATTGTCATAAAATAAAGTTTTATTTCATAAATCTGGAATTCTATTGCCCTGGAAACTTCTTGAATAAGTCCAATAAAACATGCCATTTTGCAGAATAGCCCACTAATTGTGGGCTGTAGAAGAATGGTTTGCCATGCCTAGTTCTGTAATCAAGGGTCAGGCATTCTAATTTTCCAAGATGTATTCCAATAAACACGTCCGCAAGACTGCAGGATTTTTAAGCAGCAACAGACGCCCCTGCAGTACATCCATTTCCAGTACTGTGGTGCGTCCCGCTCCAGGGGGTGGGGGTGGGGGGTAGCAGATAGTCCACATGCACTTAATTGACATTGATCTTAAGCTAAACAAACAGGGCAACAAAATTAGCTAACTATTTTTGACTAACTAATCCAGATAGATTTATATCAGTAGTGTGGAGAATTCAGATTCTATAGCAGCCCCTCTTCCTGGCTGGGGTGCTGATTGTCTTCAGTCTGACACTGTCCAAAGCAGGGCACCACTGTGTGGCTGGGCTCCATCCTACCCCAGGAGTTCTAGCAGAATGAATTTAATATGACGCCTTGTGGGGCACGCTGAGCTACCCATATCGGATTTGCCCACAATTAGGAGTCCAGTTCAGATCCTTCAAATGGAAAAACAAGTATATTTGATGGTGGAAAGCAGAGAAGATGGATGGAGGGACGAGGGATATTGGGAGTAAATATCTGTGGTCAGGTATGATGGGCTGATGTTAGTCTGAGCAGAGTGGTGTTGGGGGGAGGGGTGCTCACCCTCTCTCTCTCTCTCTCGAGGTGGGATTGCTTGACTTGTTGATGGAGAATCCAGGAGGATTTAGTAATGGCAGCACACCAGGATCTGATGATCATAAACATAACCATGGCTTTATTACATGTGCTTATTTGTGTGCCTCTGTGTGAACATCATTTTCATCCTGTTTGGGGGCAAAAGTGTGTGTGTGTGTGTGTGTGTGTGTGTGTGTGTGTGTGTGTGTGTGTGTGTGTGTGT
>JAAGVU020000129.1:6324133-6345915 GCA_011763525.2 Mormyrus iriodes
ATCCTGTTTGGGGGCAAAAGTGTGTGTGTGTGTGTGTGTGTGTGTGTGTGTGTGTGTGTGTGTGTGTGTGTGTGTGTTATATTTTTATTACATTGTGGGGACCAAATGTTCCCACAATGTGATAAAAACCTCTTATTTTGACAGTGGGAAACTCAATTTTATTAAATCTGCGACTGCAATCACAAAACTAAAAACATCAGAAGTCCTGTATTTTGCTTGGTTACTTATAGTTAAGGTTAGGGCTGGGTAGGGGTTGTCATTGTTGGGATTAGGGTTTTGCCCATAGAAATGAATGGACGGTCATGCATGTATTTATGTGCTTATGCTTGTAGGCCAGAGAGAAGGTGTTGCCTGCAGGCCTGTGCTGAGCTTGTTCTTCTCCTGTGGCTCTCCCTGACATGAATTCTGCAGACAGGTCCCGCCGATAGATCCCTCACAGCTGGTGTGGTCCCCCCTTGAAGGAAACCCAGTGCGACACATTTGTGTCCTAACGTACAAGCAGCTAATTTTACGTGCCAGTAGTGAAGTAAAATGTCACATGGAAAAGAAATGATGATTCGATGGAACCGCAAAGTCCTAGTTTAAATCTTCTCTAATCCAACAATCATCGAGGCAATTAGAAGTGTTGTATGTATTTTGGCTTATAGGCCTGAGATGTGTGTAGGATTATAAGATTATAAAGCCGTGGTTGAATTGTTGTGCCAGAAAATGAGAAAGTATCAGAATGGAAAAGTGCCGGCTTTCTTTTTTTGTTAGCTTTCTGCTACCTCCACATTCTTCAGTCGGCTCCGTATGCTGCTTTCTTAACGGCTGTGAGCCGTTAGCTCCCTCCCACCCCCGCTCGGGCTGTCGTCCAGCAGCCGTACTGACGCATCTCGCCTAGCCTGTTCCCCGGCATGCGGGGGTGAAGACGGTGTGGAGGGGGGAGGGGAGGGGCCGCTGGGGAAGCCTTTTGCCCGAGCTCAGACTGGGGGGGAATTCCCTCATGAACGGGATCACTTTCACATCTGGCCTCGGCTGGACGAGTGCCTGGGCTTCTGGTGTGCCGCTGAGTCCATGGTGGACACTGCTGCCCCCCCTGCCAGTAGATCGGCCGACACAATGCTTCCCCATTGCCACCCAGAGCCCTTCTCTGCCCCGGGACATTACTTGGGGTTCTCCCTTGTCTGACAATTATTGCCGATAGCACAGGCAAAGCAGGTGTCTTGTCAGGACAGAGGCGAACCCAGACATGGGGATTGTTGTTGGCCGTCAGTTTTGTCTGCTGTGGATTCCAGCTTTAGCACCAAGAGATTATCCTCTGTGATCAGAGCCAGGCTGCAACTGGGCTCGCAACAAAAATAAACAAATAGATAGTAAGGAAAAAAAATGGAAAATAAAGTCGATTCTCATAAGTGCTGCTGGTTTCAACATGAGTCACATTTTCCATTTGCACAATACAAAAATCTAAATTTTTTGATTGGTTCAGTCTTTGCTCATCCCTGCCCCCAAGCGCCCCCCTCCCAAACCCAACCAACAGAGGGGGGTGTTTCCCACCCTCATAGGTGTGCCAAACAACACCTTCTAAACAAAGCAATTTGGCAGAGGCCGGGCGAACTGTATCTGTTTTTATGAACAAGGAAAATGAATACAGTATATTAGCCTGTACAGTGTTTTAATGCTGTAATATTAGTCATGAGCATGAACACTAATAAAACTGAATCTGAAATAAATGGTTTTATAGAACAGCAACGCTGACTTTACAACAGGACATTTGTTAAGGACTTGATGCCTTTATATAGGCATTTATTTACATTAATTTACATTGTAATGATATTGCTTGACCAATATATTGTTACCTTACATAGTGGCTTTTGGAAGGACACAGCAGTGCGGAGCAGCACAGAGACACAGGTCAAGGCAGCTTAAAAAGCTGAGTAATGTCATACTGTATCCTTCATGTTGCTGAGTGCCATGTAGATGCAAGGGCAGTATGGTGATGCAGCTGAGAGTCTACAGCGTGTGATAAATGCGGGTGAAAAGTGACAGGCGCGTAACGTTTACCCAGTGCAACGACCTGTACAGCAGAGATCACAGGGATGAGGCCTGGTGTTATACAGCTAGCTGGTGCTGTAGATATGTAAGCCAGTGGAGGGGCCTGGGTGGGTAAATGTACCATTGTACCATTGTTAAGGTGTGACAGGGAGTGAATGAGACATCCCATATGCTCAACATGGTACGAGTGAAAAACATCTGCTAATGTCTGCATGTGGATTTAATTCCCAAAAATGCTACAGGATTACTAGAGGGAGAGAGCTTGCAAATTGCTTATCTCAGTGTCCTTTGATGTACCTGTGTATTTTATTAATTTCCGGGGGGTGGGGAGAGAGGGGGCGGGGGCGCAGAGTGAGCCTGAAAAACATGTTTACTCATAGAGGGCTGACATCGGAGTCTAAGGTTTCCCTCTTGGAGAGGCTCCCAGTGCAGGGGCGTTTAGATTCCCCCATGGCCCTCCAGACGAAACGTGAGGAGTCGCGCGCCACTCCACTGCCGCGTGGCCCCCCACCCCCCTGAGTCGCCCGCCAGTTCTTGTCATCGGCCCAGGACCCAATGCGGCTCAGCGGGGCTACGCCAGGCCTGGGCTTCCTCTTCTCTACCCCCTTTAATCGTTTAGCCATCTGCTCCCCTTAAACTAACCCCCCGTCCGCCCGCCCACGCCATCCCCTTACAGGCTCTAGTCCCACTTTTACTCATTGATATGAAAACCACAGTCCTATAAAATTGTAACTTTACATTTATTGGTGGAATCCTTTTCTGGTAGTGTTACAGATGTGCTTTAGACACGGACAGTTAGTCGGCTTTAATACCAGGGACCTATGATGCCGTGTATAACTTCCAGAACTCCCAACCCTATTTGAATGGCCTTGCAAACCGATCCATAGACAGGCCACATCATTGCCTTTCGGAGGTTTACATAGCTACTGTATCTATGCCAGTTCCATCTTCCATCTGAAGATTTCAGTCTTCAAAGGAGTAGAATGAACCTAATTACTTAAGTACCATGTGAAAGTGAGAAGATGAAACTGTACAGCCTATATTGCAATGCCAGGCAAATTACTGAGATGAAAAAAACAGATTTGACGCATCAGACATTACTGTTCCTTGTTTAATGCCAGTGCTGCTTGCGAAGCTGCTATCTATCTGAATATCTCTCGGAATGTGCGGTGGAGTAGCATGAGGGCACAGCGGCCATGGAGACATAGTTGTGCCCCATCGTTTAGGCTTCAGACAGCACTAATGAATCCCTGGCACACATAGACTGAGAAAAAAAAATGTACTGCGGTTTTGCAACAATTGCTTCAACAGAGCTAAAAATGTCCTTTCTCAGAAGCGTGGTGTGGAATCACGGAGATGCCCCATCGTGTGTGCTGTGCCCCGCCTCCAGCTGACATAGTATCCTTTTTATTGGGCGGCAGGAGGAGCTTTGCGATGTGACAAGTTGGAGATGAAAAAGGAGCGTGCATTTACAGTGCCGAGGAAAGAGCGGGCTAGGTTTTAACAAGGACAGCAAAAGAGGGGCTGCGCCATTTTAAATGGTAGCGACTTCTGAGACGGCACACGCGAGATGTCACTTTCCAGTCACACAGCTCCGGTTTTTTACTGGACAATACGTTTTTATCACGCCCTTTTTACGAGTCTGCCGACCTTGTCTTTCCACAAACATGGCCTGTGCTGGGAATATGATGTAAGGGTGCTTGCCTCTCAGACCCAAGCGGGTGGGATCTGACAGGAAGTAAGGTCACCACATGGTTTTTGTGCTGTAGATGATCACCACCCCCACCACCTCCCAAAGAGGGGCTTCAGCGCTCTCACAACCTCAGGGGTCCAGCATGCATGTGTGCATCTGTGTGAGATGGTGGGTGGTGAGTTGTCAAAGAACGAGGTCTTTCGGTTTATAAGTACCTGATGGGGCTGGTCTCACCCTCCCCTGCAGTGCAGTCCCAGCCTTATCGTGTGAATACATAATGCAAGGTGCAAGATAAAGGGGATTCTTGTAGTCAGATCTAATAGCAGCTTTCCTGAGCTGTGTTGGATACCGGAGATACTTCCAGGTGGCTTCCAGATGTGGGTTCTGCATGGTCTTCTCTGTGTCTGTGTGTGTAAAAAAAATACATGCATAAGTGTGTGTGTGTGTGTATATATATATATATATATATGTGCGTGTGTGTGTGTGTGTGTATATATATATATGTGTGTGTGTGTGTACTTACTGTTGACTGGTATGATTTGCCATTTGCTTTAACAATCACTAATCATATTTTCACAAACCTCTGTTCTTCCTTATTTCTTTAGATGGTCACCATGTTTGGGAGACTGAAGCCAAGGTTGAGAAGGAGTCCTTGAAGGCAGTAAGTCTGACACGCGTACACGCTTTCTCGTAGCCACGTATTAATTGGTTAACCGAGAGCAGAATGTGTTGTGGTGACATGAGACTTTAAAATTAAAAATGTGTTAGAATAGAAGTTTTTGCAGCAGCTTTCAGGAAACTGAAAAGAAAGAAATTTTCACAGAAGACCATAACCTGTCATTTTAGATAAGTGGGAAACATCAATTTGGGCAGTAAGGGTGGAAGGAAGAAGTTTGTTGAGGAGGTTAGGAATTAATGGTCACTTGCTACAAAGGACCATTGAAGATTCCGTATTTCTCTTTGCTTACTTTGGTATAAATAGTACCAATAATTAGCAACAAATAGGGATGGGAATAGGTTGGAGTAACAACCAGGCCTCTTGACCTGCTGTATATCTACTGTCCTGATGGTGTGATAGAGAGGGGAACCCCTGGCGATACCGTGTGTTAAACGTTACACTCTCCCTACTGTTGGAACTCCCACTCTCTGTCTAATCTGGCATCTGGCCTCATGCATTTAATCCTTGTCTGTCCAGAATAATAGCAGACCTGAGTCATTCCTCTTTAGCACTGGAGAACAGAACTCAGCTGCTCTGACTGGGATCTTCTCAAACTCTGATGTTACCCCTGACAACACGCTACACAGCAGACGGGTGGGCGAATTGTATCAAGGCCTTGAGTTGGCTTCCCTGTAAACCCAGAATAGCAGCAGAGCAATTCCGACCTCATCCTGTGGTCCTGCTTAATTGGAGGTCATCAGTTAAATCAGCTGACAACAGAGACTGGGCAAAGACGGCATCAGTTGTCATCTCACCTGCTGCTGTAATGAGAAAATGACTGGTGGTGCTGCTCACCGAGTTAGTCACGCATGAAATGTCGCCGAAGAAAATAAGTCAAACTGGGCTTCCTTTCTGGAGGCTGGATGGCAGGAATACATGTTCCCAGGGCTGTTTTTGTTTTGCGTGTAATTGAAAAAACCTCTCATTCCGCATAGCAGAGGTGGAAAGTTCAGGTCCAGAAAGTACAAATCCAGACCAAGAGTTTGCTTCAACCGACCAGTTGAGTACTTTGTGAATGTGATTCTTTATACTTAACTTTGACTGAAACAAAATCTTGGTCTGGATTTGCACTTTCTGAACCTGAAGTTTCCACCTCTGCCACAATGTGTTGAGGAGACAGGTCCCTCCTTACAATGTGGGGAATGCTTACTGTTGCAGAGGTGGTGAAACATGAATGAGAGCAAATATGTTTTACATCGTCTACAAAGATGCCTCACTGCTCTGTTCCTGTAATCAGCGCTAAGGGATTTTTTTTTGTCCCGTCTCCTCGGAGCCAGCTGTGTCCATTTCTACCCATGGGGATCTCTATCAAACATGCCTAAAATTACCGGAGCTTTGTTGGATCCTGTAGGCTTTATCGTCGCTGTTGTTGTTGGTTCCCATGCAGATGACTTATGTCATTGCATCACGGTGGTTAAGAGAGCATTTTGCTAACACTAACTGGCCACCTCAGTTGTATAATCCAGCCAACATCCCAGGTCCTGGAAGAACAGGTGACGGGGTGCCGAAATGTGTCATTCAGTTAGGGTTCAGAGCAGAAAGGGTCACTCCCTCTCGCTTAGCTTATTGCCACACCTATGAATTCATAGTTTTTCTAATGTCCTACTCTCAATGACGGCTGAAGGTATTCCCACCTGTGGACATGACCCCGTGGCAGCCTGCGGGGCACCCTAAGGGTGATACTTGCTGTGGCTCATCAGGCGACGATAAGTAGCTTCCTCTATATCTTCACCTCCTTCATCATCTGCAGACAGCTGCCTGTGGTGGGGGTAGGGGATTGGGTAACCGTTACATCATGCAGGCTTCGGGAATCATGGAGGGGGGATGGGGGGCTTCTCGGTGGAATCTGTTTCCATGGTCTGTAGAAGCAGGCAAAAGTTCACGCTCGTCTGGAAAGCTGAAGTCGGGAGTGGCTGGGATTGCCCAGACGGGCTGTGTTCAGAGCAGGCTTAGTGCTGGATCCCTCTCCTGGACGTTTCCTCCAACTTACTCCCAATCCAGTAAGGATCTAAAACAAAGGTCTTCTAAGAGGGTACCTAACTGTGCTAACATAATATGCAGGCAAAGGTGCTATCGGAAGAAGATATACAGAAAGAAATCTGATTAAAAAGGCTATGGCTTTCAGTGGCTCTTCCACACCATGGACAGATACAACCAACTGTTTGCCTACCCATTGTTAATCTGTGTGTGTGTGTGTGTGTGTTCTGCAGACAACGCTGGTGGTCGAGATCCCGCCTTACCACAACCAGAGGATATCCAGTCCCATCCAGGTTAACTTCTATGTTTGCAATGGCAAGAGGAAGAGGAGCCAGTACCAGCGTTTCACGTACCTGCCCCCGAATGGTAGGCCCATTCTGCTTTTTTATAAAATGCCTTTTAGCTGATCAGAGGTCTTAACACATTTTCGTTCCATATATTATCTCCATATCCTCTCACCTGTCCCTAGTATTTAGACCAGACCTATTTCCTTTGCTTTCCACATTTTTCCCTGTCTCCCCCGCCTCCCAAATATGAAAGCTTATATTTTTCTAACAATGCAGTTTACTCAATAGGAGGTTCCACTGGTGACAGCACAGTGGTCTTTACACACAGGGCACCAATACATTCTTTATGTCAATGCTCTAAACATTCCACACAGCCTCCCCTTGGGTATAGTTAAGGCATGTTTCAGTCACCCTGACAGAATGATAGCCTCAGGTTGGATTGCCTTGATTTTTTTTTCTTTCTTCTTTGGGTTTGATCCCGTGCTGGATTTATCCAAACAGCGACAATCCTGTAGTCAGTTGCATCAGAGACAGGAGGTGTTTGGCCACACATTTAGCCTGGACCTGATGTTGTGTTTCTGTCATTCCAGAGTCAACATGCAACCGCACTAGCAAGCACTGTGCCCGGCCCCAACACTTCTAAAAATAGATCTTAAGAAAATGAAACACTTGCTTCTACATACAGGAACTTTGGGGTCCTTTATGTAGGAACTGACCTTTTACATTCTTGATTGGTCTAATTAGTTGTCCTTAATGTTGTAAATTAAGACTACTCTGTCTATAACAAAACCAAATTGCGGGTACATCGCTGCAGAACGAGCTGTGACAGCTTTGTGGATGTTGTATGCACAACAGCACAGAAAGAGCACTGAGCCCCACTGTCTTATCCCTTCAGTAGCTGTCCTCAGCACTGGCCGATCCATACAAAATGGCAAAAAATTGTATTTTGTCTTTTTTTTCTTTAAGATGGAAATTAGGAGTTTGTTTTAAAGTATATAGAGAGGTAAATGTGATTTGTTGTCATGTACCATAAACCTGCTACTTATTTCATTCATCTGTAATTGTATTTCAAATTATGTCTGGCTAACGCAGAAGCTGCTCCAGGATTGGACAACATTTTTAATTGTTGCCGTGTTGGAGGTGACTCCTAATCCCTCCCAGGGCCAAATAAATATGGCGGTATCATAGTCCACGTGCGTCATCCTGCATTAGAACGTCCCGGGGGGTGGGGGTCAGGACAGGGTGTGCCGGTGCTCTCTCACTCAGCACCTGCATCCTCCCTCTCTTGAGTGTGATGAGGGCAGAAGGGCCCCAAGCCCTGGCCCCCCCCAGAGGAAGCCCCCTTCCCCTCATGGCTGATCCCCAACCATAGTCCCTAGAGGAATGTCCTCCCTGGCCAGTCACTACGGTGGAACAAATTGCCTTTTAAACCCTCCTGACTTAACCAAAAAACATGCACCTGTATCAACACTATTATCTAGTTCTCTAACAGGTATTTCCAACCACAAAATCACCCCCCCATCCCTTAACCACAAGTACAGCTCCCTTCTCCATGCTGTCTGTCTGTCTGTTGCAGTATTTTATGACTCTACTCAGATTTACCCGGTTATTGACAGCCTGTGCAGATGAGAAAGGCTGACTTTTCCGCCGCGTTCACTGTCATACTGTAACCCTCCCCCGCCAGCTTGCTTCGCATTCACTTTCATCCACCTGCCGCCTTTAGCTGCCAGACTGCACATCAGCTGCGGCAACGCTGATGGCCGCTTTTCCACTTCCTGTCACGCATGTAAAGACCATTTAACATTATGGGTCCACTTAATGGCAGCAGCCTCAGTAGGCCTTACACAAATAGGGGAACTTCTCTTATGTGAAGCGCTGTGCCCTGCAGGGTATGTCCACCACATGAAGTTTGCACTCTTGGCCTTTGAAGCATCTGTTGTCCTGGCTACCGGTGTGTGCATGTCGGACTGCATCAGGGATTGGCGTAGCTGGTAGCAGTGTTGGATATAATCAAATCCAGAAGGTGAAAACAAGAGGAAACTGCCACCAATGTAGTGCCCATGTGACCCATGACCTGGGACTGGGGCTTGGCCGTGGCCAGTATTTAATACTTGTTATGATAGCATTGTTTTGGAATGAAAACTTTAGCACTATAAAAAGGTGTTTTCCTGTCATTTGGCTTTGCGGCTCATCTTTGCAGGAAATGAGCGGGACTAGCCCAGTTCTATCGACCCCCCTAATGCACACAAGTAGGTGAGCAGATGGCCTTGTACTCAGTGAACTGGATCTCTTACGCAGGTTCGAGTCCTTGCTGATGCTTGTAGCTCTAATAGCCCATGGATGCTTTGACTTGAATTCTGTAGCCAACATTGGCTGATGTGTGGTAGTTACGTACTGTTTTAATGCTATGTTATGGATAAGTCCTTTCCCATAAGAGGTAGCAGTATGGATACGTTTGATCAGCCAATAAGCAATATAGTTGCCGAGTAAGTGGGTGAGATAAGGACAGTAATGAGTGCAAAGACAAGGTGATAATAGTGATCATATCATTTTGGGGGGAGGACTCTGTGGGCTTCGATAAGTTTGGTAACAAACAAAAATGATGAATCCAGTGTTATTGAGGATCTTTCCCCTCTCACACCCACCTAAATATGTCCCTCTGCATCTCCTGGCCACTTCAGAAACAGTTTGTGGTGGAGATATTTTAAAAGTACATCTCTGTCGCATTTACACACTGACACATTCACCGGCTATAAAAATAGCCAACCACCACTATAAATAACATGACTTTAAGGAAGCGGAAGGGCACGCAAGCACTCTTCACTCCAGACAGTAAACATTTTGTACTTTCCATCATAACCCAGAATCCAGTAGCACTGTTCACATGTACACATCCCTGTGTTAAACCTGAATATGAAGTACAACTCCCATATACTACAGGCACCTTACATACACAACCTTCTGTACCAACCCAAAGTAAAGCAGGGGATAACGGTTTTGTCCTTGACATCAGTGTTCAGTTTCCACACTCTTGTCTCTGGCTGTGTGCTGCTTGATGTGTCAGCATCAGTGAATCGCAGCCAGTCATACCTACATTTTGTCTCGTATTAATTTCAAACGAGGCTTCTTCGGTTTGCATAACTTCCTTCAGCTGCAAACCTCTTTTTCCAGGTTGCAAATAAATCTTTATTTCTGGGTCTGCTGGTTTTACTGATTACCAGTAATAGAGTCTTTTAACTCTTATTTCCCTGTTTGATAAACCAAATGAGACAAACTATGTCATTCTTTATTTGTAATTTTTTTCTGGAACCTGCATATTTTACAGTAGTAGGTGGTTTATTTTCGCTGCAGTCTCTTCATTCACACATTTCTGCATTGTAGGCTAAAGTATTATTAGTGGTTTCGTATAGGACCCAGTCTTTGGATCAGACGTCAGGACAGGCTGGATTCTATACCTTGATTTCTTCATCTTGTCAGCACATTCATTTCCAAGTCTGCATCCCATTCCTCCTGCAGAAGTAGAGCCATGACGTGGCATCTTTTTCCTCACTGGAAATAGGACACGTTCACATAAGACCACATAAGACAACACTACCAAAACTGTTGGCGTCAGGGGCAGCCTGGCTAACTCAGTTCTCAGAATTGCTTTATTTTCATAGTCATTGAGAGATTCCCCGACAATACTGAATTCTATTAATAAGCAAGCAGAGGGAGGTGGCTGGAGCCAGGAGAGAACGGGAATCGCAAGGAGAAATTTAAGGAGTCATGTCGAGAGATTCCTCCTTTCACCTTTTGCTTAACATATGATTTACCGCAACTGTATACACATAAGAAGGCCATCTAAACATGTCGGATGATGCTTCTTTGTCTGAGAATGTCTGGGGCAGTCATCACACCGGGGGCACTGGAGAGATCGAGGTGTCACGTGGAGACCTCACAGTGCGAGTGGTGTCACGCTCCCTGCTGGCCCTGGCTTCCTTCAGATCCCGCTCTTGGCTGGGAGTGGTGGCGCCGACCGACTGTCAGGCAGATCCTCAGCCATGCCAGGGGCCAGACGGTGAGGAGGCAGGGCTGCATGCTCGTGCGGGATGTGGCCCAAAGGGGCAGCTTTTACTGCTCCTTACAACTGTATGACAGTATTTTCAGCTATGGGAAATTGTCTTCATATAACCCAGACACTTCATGGCAGAAAGCTTGTGTTATTAAGAACAAATTTTCCTACCTGCTGCTTATAGGTAAGGTAGAATAGAAAAGATGTGGTTGTAGACCTAGCTTAAGTTTCTTCATATGAATGTAAAGTTACTGAAACACATACAGGAAAGTTCACAGTATCATTTCTCAATTTTCTTACAGTATTGAGCAGACAAGTGCGTTCTGCGTTGTCGTGGAAGTAATCATATTAAATGTCCCTGAAATGTTGAAAACTTTATTAAAACAACACTTGGTTTAGGTATGGCAACATGAGTCCAGAGTGGTGTAAACATTGCACATGTTTATTTGTTTAGGAGACACACTCATCACTGGAAATCTATTTGAATACATCTATTTTTTACCTGCACTGAGGGCTGTTGATGCAATTCTGGTGCAGCTTTTCACTTAGAGGTACAACAGAAGCCACTTGGGATTCAAACCAACAACCTTCTGTCAAAAACACACAAGTCCAACATGTGTAACTGTCTGGCAATATTGCATCATGAGGCCAGTTTCTGTAGCGCAAAACCTGTGGATGCTGTACCATCTAGGTGCTGCATACTGGTGAGAATGGTCCATCTGCACAAAACCTTCTTGAATTAAACACGTCCCAAAGGACAGCCTGGAGAGTATATCTGTAGCAGGACTGACTTTTAAAAATGGCAGACAGACACAAGAAAAATGTATAAAATGCCAGTTGTCCATAACCAGGAGAGTACAAGGACAGCTGGGTCACAGTTCCATAAGCAAACCTTGTTTAGCTTTAAACCATTTGAAGACTTGCTCCAGACTGGGCCAGTGTACCCCACAGATTGCACCAAAGACCATCTCTGTTGTCTAAGACTAATGGTACTGCCCTGTGTTGGGCAAAGGTGTCTGCAGAGCAGCCCCGGCCCCCGGGTGCCCTCCCCCCGGATGTCGGCTTTCACCCCCCAATGCCTGGTCTCTGTCCCCACGGGGTACCCTTACCTCACACCCAAGCCACTTAGCGGGAGGGACTGACGTCAATGGCTCGATCCCAGGCGGGGTTCCCCAGCTGTGCCAGAGTGTAGCCAGTGTCTGGGAGGCTACAGAGTAAGAGCAATCTCTTAGTGTCTGCCTGCTAAATAATAACATGCATTTCAGTGTTTTGCCAGACACATACCCCGACATTCACCTAGGGGAGACTTCCTGCCTTGATTTAAAGCAATGGCCTTAAATTCATCAGTAAATGAAATGTACTTTGCCATTGAAACTCTGAACTTTAAACAGAGAGTACAAGTTGCATCATGTAGCGATCTGATAGAGTTTATTAGAGTTAATTATATTTTATATTGTACATACGTGTATTAGCCAGTTTATTCAGTGCATGGGCTTATTAGCACATTAGCGCCCAGCTCTTGCAAAGAGCAAATCCTGTATCTGCAACTGAATACATACAGCAAAGAGACAGGGTCAAAAGGTTCAGGCCCTTTGGCTGAGCTTTAAAATTATCTAAAAAGATCTAAGCAATTTTGGATGCGGTGTAGTTGTTGCTGCCAGGCATAGAGCTTCCAGCATCTCAGAAACAGACGCCTTCCTGGGTTTTCACACAGCAATGTCTAGAGTTTACAGAGAATGTTGCAATAAACAAAAAACAGCGGCAGTTCTGCAGGCAAAAACACCTTGTTAATGAGAGAGGTCATTAACAAGGTGGCCAGACTTGTTAAAGCAGACAGGAAGGCCACAAGTGCAAAAATAACAGCCCAGTACAACAGTAGTCTGCAGAAAACCTCTCAGAACATAAAACTCATCTACCCTTGAAGCAGTTTTGGAGGAAAAACTGTGTCCTACTAGTAGGTGTGCCTCATGATGTGGCCACTCAACATATACGGTATATGCATCGTATATATTAATTTATTTTCTGCTATACATGTAGATTCTTTTGGCGTCTCTTCTACTTCTAGCCTGGAACAGAAAAAAAAGAACATTTCATAAGTCGCACTCTTCAAAAGGTTTAGTTAGCTTTTCTGACACAAAACCCACATTTTCCAAACACGGGCTCAGCGTGGGTTGTTTCCCTCCAATTTGTTGAATCAGTAGAGTGAGACATGACGGTTGCAGGAACCGGAGTTCACCTTATTGTAGGAGAAATGAAACCTTTGGACTCAATCATTACCATCATGTTCAGTGTTAGGTGCTTTCAGAAAGGAAGATGAAGCATTACTGCCTGCAACAGGAGCAGAAACCTCCGAAGGCTCGAGGTAGCTCTGCGCTCCTAGAGAGCTTCTTGCAGGTCACCCTTGAATAAAACCGCAAGAACAAAACATGCCCGCTAATCAAGGGCAGGTTTAGCTGGTTCGCTGGCTCTGCTTGCACAGTTGCACAGGCACAGTGATCTTGCTTTGGCCCCTCTCCCCATCAAAGCCCCTGACACAAGATAAACATTCGCTTTCCCCATTCAACCCCGCCTCTGCCCCCACCCCCCTAACAGACATACCCAGTCCTCAATCTGCTGACATACAAGCTTTCTTATTCTGCACCCAAAATAAGTTGCAACACAGAGTGCGTGTTGCCTCAGCTTTCATCATGCCGCCCCCATTTGGATACCATTGATGAAATGCCACCTTTATTTTCTGTTTGTGTGTGCATGGGCTGAGGGAGCTTGTTTCACCTGGGTTCCTTTAATGAGATATCAAAGCGCCCCCATAGTATAGACCTCGTGCACAACAGATCAGATTGGAGGAGCAGTGATGTGGAGAGGAAATGTATGGAAAGTTAGCACCTCGCTTACACCCTGGACATGTGTTTGTATTGTAGAGCTTAGTAGCAGGAACCTTAAAGAAGCTCTGCTGAGCTGTGTCATCAGAAACAGCTGTCTAATCTGAAACGTTTCATGGAACTGGCAGGCACAGGTTGTTATACAACGGCGGCATGGTGGTACCCCGTTAGCCAGTAGCCTGGCCTGTTATGTGGGTAACTGCTGTCCTCACCAGGTCAGTGCCACAGCACACACGATGGAGGTGCTCCTTCAATATCGCTTAAAAATTAGGCAAAGTCATGGCATTTCATTGGGCCATTTCTGTCTCCGAAAGTTTTGATAAAATGTTTTGATAAAATGATAAGACGCAGTTTTTGGCAATAGTAATAAGCCTTAACAGACAAGGCTTTTTCCTTGGGGTGACTCAAGCATTTTTATTTGTCTAAACTGTACAACTTCTGTCTCTAAGACATCCGTGGCAGCAGGTATGCATATAGCATTTTATATATATATATCTGTGTGTGTGTGTATTTAATGCTTTCTTTCAGCAGATATGGGAGCCTGAGCAGAATCCAAGGAAAACTTTTTCAGTATTAGGAACAGCTGCGGCTGTGCTGTGATGACTCATCATTTTTTTTTTTGCTCTTTTTTCGGGTTTTGGGCTGGGTGAGAGTGGACTCCACTAACACAGAGCTTCATTCAGGAGCCTGTTTGTTTGGATGAGGGTTTCTTAGCCACAGACCCACTGGTTCAGTCACATGAAGTGCAAACGTGTTGCTTCATTCCCCCTACAGGCAAATGCATACTCATGTGCAATCAGAAAGCCATGCAGAAAGATAAACAAACCCACGCCAACCCATGCAACCATACAAATACACACAAGTATACATACATTCCTTCTGGGAATATCAGTGCATAAACGCACTTTAATGTTTGCTCTCCTTTCTTTCAGTTCCAATGATCAAAACAGAGCCCAATGATGACTACGAGCCCCAGGGGGTGCCGGCTCTCGCTTTGCCGCCCAAGCCGTACTATGGGCCGCAAGGCCTAAGCCCCATGATGCATGCTGACCCCAGCCCCTGCCTGGCGGGAGGTTACCCCCCCTGCCAGCAAAGACACGGTGGGGCCATCCCACCCTCCTCCCCCAGTTCCAGCCCCACGCTGCACGACCTGACTCCCCCAGCCTACCCCAGATGTCTCCCAGCTGGAAGGTCCCCTGACCATGCTTCTTTGGCCCTGCTGCCAGTAGCCCAAGCGGGCGGCCCGCATGGCTACAGCCTGCCCCCGCTTTTTTCCGCCAGCAGCCCAGTTTCCTCCTCCCCGTCTCCAGCATCTCAACCCTCCACCCCGGGCCTGGCCCCTGAGGGTCCATTCTCCCCACCCACCGCCACCCTGGCCAGGAAGACACCTCCTGCTCTGCTGACCGATAGCGCCACCCCCCCCAACCTGCCACTGCCAGTCACCATCAAGCAGGAGCCCCAGGAACTGGACCAGATGTACCTGGATGATGGTGAGTCTGCTTTCTGGGTGTGTACGAATGAGAGAAAGTCCCGGTCCAAGCCGTCCTCTCCCTGGTGCATTTGGCCACACTGCTGTGATAGATCGGTGTTTTGAAACCCAAATGCTTGCGAAGAACTCTGCGTGAAAAACTGCTAAAAAGAGAAATGTGGAATCATTTCTGTTAAAGATCTCTGTATTTTTTAACAAAACACCATTTGCAAGCAGTCAGCGTAATTATTACTGAAGTAGTTCTGTTGCTGTCTTGCTATCATCCATCCTAAGAGAAATGTCATATGATCCGTCTCGGTCTTCGAGTGGCTCTGGACAGAGACGTGTATCACTTTTCAGCCAGCCTGTGGCTGCTGTTGCAGGCTGCTGTGTCACAGGGGGGCTGTATCGCGGGGACGTGGCTGCAGGGGGGAGTGGGGGGAAGAGTGGCACACGCACACCAGACCCAACTGTTGATACAAGGACTAATGAAGGAAGCGAAACAATGGGATGGAGTTTCCTGGCCGGGGGGGTTTCTTTTCCGAAAGGGGGGTGGATGAGCTGTGTTACAGGAGCTACTACAGAGGTATGGGGGTGCTTGGAGAGCTGTACTGTGGCTGGATTGCTGCCCCAAAGCCCCTGTGCGTTGCCCAGTGGCCATCCTGATCCCCCCTCCCCCACACTGACACCCTGGATATGGATGTTTGTGAGGTTGGCACTCCATACACTGGGGACTGCCCTGGCAGGCCTTAGCCTTGTTTAAATTGTCGAAATGGTACTTGAGGGAACATGTAAAACCAACAATGCTCCCCTCTGGTGCCCAAAGGATGTGTGGCTCTGTGCCAGAGTGTCAAATTTAAATGCCCCCGACCGGAGTACCAAGTGTGTCCCCACTCAACAGTGGGACGTCAGCCGTCCTGCAAACCCTTTGTTCTTCCTGAATGTAAACATCTAGGGTTTGAAGGGTAACAACCAGCGACACAATGAGTGTACAGCTTAAAAAATATCAGGGGGGTGCAGGAGGATTACTCAGAGGAGCGGTCATTGAATTGCAGCTGTCAGCAAAAACCCTTTTCCTGGGGAGACCTTCTCTCCTCACCCTATAAGTAAATGGAGACCAACCATCTGTCGTCAGTCGGACATCGCAAATCCACAGGCCTTCTCACGCTGGGCACACCAGCTGGAGCTTATCCCCTCACCGGACTTGTCAGGTTTAGCTGTGAAACCTCTATGCAAATTTAAAGGAGCCAGGTGAAGGGTCCTGTCTCCCTGCTTGGGGAATCACGTAGACCTGCGCTGGGAGACTGACTGCTAAAACAAAGGCCACGGCAACGCATCCTTGGGCCATCAGAGGATATATGCAGGACTCTGGCTTAATGAATATGGCACACAGCATAAGAGGGTTGTTAAGAGATCATTTTACTTGGCAATTGATACGCAAGTTGATACAATATGAAAATATTCCAAATTTGCGTAATGCTCATTTATAAGCGATTCGGTCCCAACCCGAGTAACCTGGTTACCTCGTAGTGATGCCCATTCTGCTGTCACTTTAGGAGGCCCGGTCTCTCAAGCTCAGCAAACAAATGAACTCAGCGTATAATAAAGCCTACATTAGGTATTCTGGTGGAATGCGTATTGATTGGTGACAGACACTAAATGACCTCAACGCCAGTACTCTCCCTCATCTGATTTCTGAATAAGCACCTGCGGTCGGCTCACAGAGACCCGGTAAATGTGCCGTGGTAACTGCATCCTTTGAAGGCATTCAGGGGATGAAGCGGGGTGGCCCTCCACCCCATCCCACCACCCACCTCCGAGAAATCCTCAAGTCCTTCTTTTTGGACTGAACTATTACCCTCTGTCCTCCCTTCTGGAACACATTGAGGGTTATTTTCCTGAAGGAGACCATATAGCCTTTGCACTTAGTACAAGGGCACAACAAGCAGCTCTAAAAGTCAGTGTACTTTCACCATGACTCCTATAACCGTACATCTTTGTGTGGTAGGGGGATGGTGCTTTGGTGTGCGTTGGGGAGACAGACACTAGAAGGCAGGGCTGACATGTGACAGGGTACAAGCAAAGGTGGTAGTTGATGTTGTGCACACCTGTCATTCAGCAGGAGAGCAGGGTCCGCTCATGCAGTCACCCCCTATAACAAAATGCCCCTGTGTTTCAGCCCCCCCCATGAATTCAGTGCAGTTCCTCATCTATACTGGTGCATAAAGCCTAATGAAATAATCAGGAGATAAAATTCTCATTCGGTAAAACAAAATCTATTCATCCGTTGAGAAAAATCCCAGAAGTGCAGCATTCCTGCTTGTTTTTCAGGCTTTGATGTGGAATGGGGCCAGACGTGGGAATGGCATCATTTTGTCCCTTTTTCACATCAAGCACCCCCCCCCACCACCACCACTACTATTCAAAAACTCAGGCAGAAACCCCTTGCGAGTAGAGCCACGAACAGTAATGAAGGACCCCTTTGTGTGCCTGGGTGCCGCGGCAGCACCGAGCTGCGGGTGAAATCCCTCCCCTGCCGGCCCCGTCTCCCCTCATTAGGCCCCTGGGCGCGAGGAGTGACATCATCAAGCGCCGTCGTGCAACAAGGGAGGCAGATCCGTAGCAGCTGTGCTCGAGCACAGTAAGCCCTATTCACAGAGAGCCCCTTTCACATGTGTGCGCTTTGTGTTCCTGACGGCCCGACACACAGACAACACCTTCCTGTGTCCTTTTTTTATTCTGAAAAGAAAATCCACATCTGGTTATTTTCCTCCCCAAATTAAAGTCTGTTACGTAACCGGAGTGAAGCTGAGAGTTAAGTTCTCCCTGTAAAGAGCGCACAGCACATTTTTCTAAGCTTTTTTTGTTTTTTATTATTAAAAAAGCAGACAGAAAGTCCCAATTTAACACAGGCTTTGTCTGTCTTTTCCACCCCGTCTCGCTCCCTTTCTGTCTCCATTATCACGACAACCGCTTCTGCTAAAGCTTTCGGAGGTTCCCCGTCCCGAGTCCCCATCATCGCTCGCGTGCAGTTTTTTCCTCATGGAAACTCTTACGCGCCTTGGCCCCCATCCGATGGCCTGGGTCTCCGCGCAAACCCAGTAATGATGAAGCGGCGGTGTAGAGATGCCGACTCGGCGGCTTTGGAGGCCCTCGAGCCCGCAGCCGGGGGGTGGGCATAGCGCAGTGGGGGGGGGTTTAATGCCCCGTGGTAAGAGTGCGTGCTTTTACTACACTCAGCACGCGACCTCGGGGTGCGTCCCTGAGCGGACAGGCCTACAGAAAACCCGCCTGCCCGCCCTCCCGGAGGTGAAGCACGCCATTGGTTAAGTGCAGCGTCACAACCGCAGTCTGCCTGGGGCTGGCGGCTGACCGACAGGTTTGAATAAGAAAAGTACAATTAAAAATCAATGGGTTTTTTATAATTTATGATTTTTAGAAACGTTATAGATTTTAGCCATCAGCCTTGCATTTTAGCGTCTGGGATTGTGTTTTCCTGGAACTCACTAAGAAAAAAAAATAATAAGAAAGGCTTTTAGGAATTTTGGAATTATTGGAAAAAATAATATGGATGCAATGGATCATTTTGGGGGTTCGGGCCACGGTTATATGGCTAGGGGGCGGCTGTGAGGAGATGTATGAGTGTCACCACCAGATGGAGTAGATTTGGTGGTGGTTCTTATGGTCTTTGGAAATAAAAACGCACTGCGATCGAGTGACGTCTTAAGATTTATTGCTATCTGCGTCATTCGTCGTATTGTTGTTCCTGTAACAAACAATAAAATTACTGTTATTGTTGTTCAGCGCGAGAGAAGACGACGAGATGCAATTAGTAAAATCTGCAGCCAAATAAAAAGTATGAAATAAGCAATTAGAGGGTTGGATGTCGGCCGCCCGTAGCACGTCGACATGTCTGAACTTGCAGCACTTCACACGTTTGTAGGCACCACCAGCAGAGCATAATTAGGAGGCTCCCAGGGCAGGTTGACAGCAGTGCGTCTAAATGGCCCATGTGATGCTTTTGGTGTGGCCTGGTCTGATGTTTAAACCTCACCTCCGGCGTGGTGTGCAGACCGGCTCAGCTAAGCACATTCTCTGCTGCTGCTGCTACGGCTTTTTTTTGTCTAGAAGGGCTTTCCTTCTCCTTCGGTCCATGACATATTGAGAAACGATTGAACAGAGCTATTAGCTTTCATGGCTAACTATGTTATGCTCTCCCCTCAGTAAAAGGCAGACCTGCGGTGGGGCCATGGCTGTGTGCTGTTACGCAAGGTATCAGACTCTCCGGGGCCATTATCCGGTTAGCGTTTTGGTCCTTGGCATTCGACGATGGCGTGTCCACAAAACGGAGTCATCCAACTTCAGCCGTTACGTCATCACACCTTTTGTCATGGCAAAGGAATCTTTCGGCTGAGTAACTGCTACCCTATCTAAATATATTGTTTTTTTTTTTTCTAGCATGAAGCCCAGTCGCAATTAGATCCAAAGCCAGATTTCTCCTCTTTTAGGAGTCTTTGCGTATTTGCGAAAGAATGCAATGAAATCAGGTCATCGTCACTGCCGTGAAGAGCTTGTCATCATGAGAGCATTCGTTCCTAATGAATCCATGCAGCACACCACTAGGTAGCAGGAACTCGCCGCGTTAAATGCTGAACGATGGCGGAGATGCTGCCAGGCTTTGAAGGCTAGTGGCCGCATCTGTGTGACTGCCAGGAAGCAAGAAGTTTGCGTTCTCGTTGTACTCTAATTTATTAAGTGGAGGGCTGCTACTACGTTCTGTCACTCCAAGTCCTGGCATGCTAGGCTCCGCCCACCCACTATCCGGAATAATTCTTTCCGTTTTCTCAGGATGACAAATCAAAGCCTTCTTAATCTCTTACTTGTCTTTTACTTAAACTGCATGCATATGGACATGCCTGACTGTGGTGGCCCTCTCCTCAGTCGTAATCATTTTTAATGCTTTTATCCAATGCTAGCACTGTTTATTGTATTCCTATGTGTTGTCTTTCAAGGCAGATAGTGACGTGGCATGGGATGGACGCTTACTGCTATTTGCAAAGCTGTGACCCATCGTCTCCGAACTCTTAACCACAATCTTTATCCAGTCGGTTGTTTAGAACCCGAATGTTCTGGCCTGCAGAAGGCAGACAATTAAAACACCACCTAGTTCGCTGGAGGTCAGCCCCTGAGAACCACGGCCCTCTTATGGAGTGCAGCATATCCCAGCCCGACACATCGGTTCAGCTCGATGTGGGTCTTCACCACCATCCGCAGGAGGAGCATAAAGATGATGGATGGGCCTTGTGCCTTCCTGGGGAATAACCGCAAGATCTCAAAGGTGCACAGCTGGTTTTACTTGCAGTTGTCTCGTCCTCTGTGGTGGCTGCTGACACCCCATATACAGCACTGCTGTCTTGGGTGTCCGCTAACACCCGTTACTCATACAGGGCTGAAAGAAAGTTGCAGCTGAATTTTTAATGGTTACTGGGTCCAAACACCAGGTGTCTTAATGCATAAATAAATAGGCTGAAAGATATAGGGGATTCAGAGAACTGGAAATTAGAAAATAGAGATTTTCTTTTTTTCATTTTAGAAAACACTTTATCACTTCATCAAAATATATTTGACATAATAAATTTGTAGTGCTAATGCAGAATTATCTATTTCTGTCAGTTTCAGGGCACCTCTAACACTGTTTTGCAGCTGTGAAACTGGCCCAATGTAGGAGTCAGTTTGAGGGGAGATTCAGAATATTCTTTAAGTTGGACCAAACTTCATCCTAACAAAGGATCTGCTCACATTTTTATTAATCTGTCCAGGCCGTTAAGTTGCAAGTGACTCTGCTCACACTCCAAAGGTCCTTTTCACTACATCATTACAGTGCATGGTGCATTTAAAATTTTACCTTCAATGTGAATAAGTGACCATCTGCCTAACATTGAAAAGACATTTATGGACTGTGAGTGCTTTACTTTTGCTCTTCTGTCCATTGTTAAGTGCATCAACAAACCAGATTTTATTTTTATTGTCGGTTAAGTGGTAAAGTTCATACTCCCTAAATCACTGGAGGCCAGCCTTTGTTTTTCGTCCAGCATAGGGTAGAACCCTCTTTTTCCTTTTTCCATTATGAATCGCGTTAGCACGTTGCAGCAGATGCCGTAGTGATGGATATCAACAGAGAAGGCTGCTCACCATTTCTGTTTTGGCAGCAGTCCTTCTAAGCCTCTGACTGGGCCAGCCTCACAGTAGCTGCTGTCACCAGCCTGTAGACTTCTGCATACCTCCCCTTCACTGCCGAACCCAAGTCATACAAGCCATGCCCTGAATTGCTACATACATTGGCAGACAGGTAAAAGTGAAAATTTCAGCGGATGGTGTTTTTAACTACTTTATTATCTTCACTTCTTTACTCTTTGTTTTGTTTATTTTTTTCTCTTTCGTCAGCCTTTGGCAGACTCCTGCTTTGCAGGAGCTATTTCCTTTTGGCCGACAGCAGTCAGATCTGCTGAAGGAGAAATAATATGCCAGGCTGGTGTTGGACAGCAGGCCCTCTTATCTACACAGCTGTCCCCTGTAGCTGATTGGTGGACAGCAGTTCTACTCACTACAGAGTGATCTCCTGTTCTGGTAGCTGATTGGTGGACACCAGTTATACTCACTACAGAGTGGTCTCCT
>JAAGVU020000129.1:6346015-6364387 GCA_011763525.2 Mormyrus iriodes
TGGTAGCTGATTGGTGGACACCAGTTATACTCACTACAGAGTGGTCTCCTGTTCTGGTAGCTGATTGGTGGACACCACTTATACTCACTACAGAGTGGTCTCCTATTCTGGTAGCTGATTGGTGGACACCACTTATACTCACTACAGAGTGGTCTCCTATTCTGGTAGTTGATTGGTAGACAGCTAGGCCTTTGAACTTCGCAGTGGTCCAGGTCTATCCTTATGAGCAAATATTGTGGGGTTTTGTGAAACAGACGGGCCATGCCCACAATTCATCCCCAAAAGGGGTTTTGACCATTTGCTTATTCATGTTAGTTTTGGTGAGCTTTGTTCTTTATGGGCCATGTAAAATGTAAATTACACCCCTGAACATGTGTGCTACTATCATCCTGTGTTTCCCTCAGTGTTCATTTTTATATTTTACATTCAACGTAGTACATTTTCATCACAAGGTTACATTTAATGTAGTACATTGTCATAATCAAGTTGTTGCACATTGGTTTGTGTTTCTAATCTAAGACTTGCCCCAAGCATGGTTCAGGGATGGGAAAAATGAACAGGGATTTTATTTTAGGATAGCAAGGGTCAAAACCCAAAGATGGGGCAAGCCAGGTACACAAAAAAACGAAAGGGTCTTTGGAGCACAAAAGGCTGCAGCCATGGGTTGGACTTGGCAGTAGATTCTGGGTACCTGGGGGGGGGGGATCAAACATTCATGAATATATACTGTGGGACAGCAAGGGTCAGATGGGAGAGCTGCGATTCGCATGGAGAAACACTGAAGTGCTGACATTTCTGCTGCAGCGCTTTTATTTCCAATTCATTTCCAAAGCTGGTTTATATCATTCTCTGTCAAATGCACTTGGGTGCCATATTGGAGTCTTTCCCTGACCGTAAAATGAGGCAGAGTGCAGTGGCCGCTCACCGTGATGACGACGTCATGCTGCATGCCGTTTCTTGTGCATCGGGGCTGCCGACGATGATGCGGGTCGACTCAATCGGACTGTGCGCCGGGCTGATTTATAGGTGACATTGTCCATTGATGTGTGCACTCAGAGGCCCGAGCGGGGGGCCCAGATCGAGTGAATGGATATTTCAGAGCCACCAGATGCGGGGAGGTTAACCACCCTCCAGAGTCATTCAAGCCGAGCCAGATGCGGCACGTGGCTGGAGCTGAGAGGAGGTGCCACTGGTCATCTGGTGGGTGGGGTCACTTTGGACGTGGAACTTTCTCTGGGATCTAAAAATTCCACCAGGCCTTAATGGACTTAATGGAGTTGACCAGGAACCCAGGACTCCACCTACTGAAGGTTAACCTAGGGCAAATTCCAGCTGGACCAGCAGATCTTATCTGCATAAGGTCACATTGAGTTTATCAGCTGCTGGACAGGTACACATTTTTAGGGACACTCCTAAAAAAGAGCTGCGGAGTAATACATACCAGCACAGAAGAATTTGCTTCTAATTCTAACAGGGCACCGTGAACTTATATCCTATAAAACCATATTCAATAGTCCCAGCTTGAGTTAGCCAGACTGAAGTGTACTGTTGTTTACACATATAATGCGATAGTAATATAAAAACAGTTTTGGGGTTTTATTTAACAAGGTAAAGGGCTATTGTCCCATCTTGCCTTGTCATCTGGGATCTGTGAACTTCCCAGACATTCTCACTATTCAGAAACATGGTGAAGCCGTGGTCCTGGGCAGTAAATTCTCTGCTGGGTCCTCTAGAGATGCACAGCAAATCCACAGGCCTTTTGTATGATTATTTATCCGTTAAAAGGTGCTAGAAAGGCACTTGGAGGTGTATCACATATGATAGATGCCGCTGATAAAACTGCCATGAGGTAAGCGCTGGACATAGAGCGGCTTTTTGAAATTCCGTTTTACGACTGACTACCTACAGGTGATTTAAAGCTCTTGAGCACAAATGATGATGTCATAAATCCTGGGAAGAGCACATGAGCAGCCAAATTCTAACCTGGAGGATTCCTTGCAAAAAAAAAAAGAAAACTCAACCCCCCAGCCCCTTCAAAGGAGTGATTGTTTCAATATGTTTCTGTACATGTGTTTTCATATTACAAGTCACAGTCTCCCAAACGTTTGGCTTTCAAGTATGATCAGTCCATCAAGCTAAATGAATGTTAGCATCACTGCCCTTTGAATTGCAAGTTTGCCAATCTAGTCACAAGCTATTTTTGTGTTAGAGATTTCAGGGAATTAAGAAAGAATTAATAAAAGGAAAATCACAGGTTGAATAAGTGATGTACCCTTCAGCGTCATTACAGAGTGCTCATGTGAAGGTAGATGATGCCTCAGGTTTGAGAAAGGTAGTAAAGTTTAATGTGTCGATATACAGACGAGAAGCTAGTAGAGGAGGAAATATGGAGAAATTAAGCAATTGTGAGCTCAGCACACGGTCACCTTCATTGCAATTTTCCGGATAAGCGTGCATGACCCTTTCTGACCTGTCGTTTGCGTGGATGTTTCTGTCGTGGGAGTCAGGTGCACTTATAGTTCTGTCTGCATCACCTCCGGCTCCGGCGGCGCCTCGTGAGCATCTTGTACATCGGACAGCCACACACCGTCATGATTAGGGCCCTGGGGAGGCGGGCGCATCACGTACACACCTGGAGGCTTCTCCCCGGGGCGTGGAGCATCTCACGAGCTCTTTCCCCCAGGGCAAAGGAGGAAGTGAGGGAGTTGGGGGGGGGTGCTATGCCACAGCAAGGTTAAACAGGGAGAGTCTAAAGTGGAAAGGATTCTGTTTCATTCATTTGTTTTGTAGAGAGAGTTAACAGCGCCTTCCTTTCATAGGCAGCCTGCTTTTGGATCCATGCCCCCGTGGTGTCCATCAGTTGCCTGGGGTGGGGGTGGGTACCACCTTTCAGTATGAGGCTTTGGAACATCACCGTTTTCTGATGTCATCTCTGGTGCCGGGAGAGAGACTTGTGTCAGATGAGTAATTCTACCCTTGGAAACGTGAAAAGACCAAGAATAGTGATAACTTGATTCACATGGAAACAACTACAACTAATTTATGCACATAAGTGCACGCTGAAGGGGCATGCCAAGTCACATTTTTGGTTGATATTATTATTATTTTTAAAAGAACAAAAATAGATTTGTGATAGCTTCATTTGTTAACTTTCACCCTGTTAAATCTTTTATCGCTTGAAAATGTTGTTCTGACATTTCGTTAAATCCCAGCCAGTTGACAGTGCCACTTCCTGACAGACAGACTGGGGTCTCTAGGTCAGGGTAGACTTTGTCGAGGGCAATTTTATTTTGAGATTAACATCAGTTGAGAGCTTTGCTGAAACATCTGGTTGTTCTGGCCGTTCACTATTAAAGCCCAGTTCTGGCTCACTTTACTCACTCACACTAGCTCTCTCCCCTTCGAATTAATAAAAGGATACTGAGCAAAAATCATTTGAAAGAAGCGAAGCACCACTCTGTCAAAATAAAGCAGATGGTAAGCATGTAAGTTGCCATTTTCAATTAACTTTGAAATGAGCAGTTAAAATCTTCAAGCACATGACATATTCCTAAAAACATTGAGCAATAATGGGTGCCACGGTGGTCAACAGTGTTGCCTCACATTACTGAGACCAGGGTTCAGGTCTCCGCCATGGCTCCACGTGTGTGGAGTTTGCATGTTCTCCTCGTGTCGGCGTGGGGTTTCCTCCAGGTGCTCCAGTTTCCCCCCACAGTCCAGAAACATGCTGAGGTTAAGTGGAGTTACCAAACTGTCTGTAAGTGTGAATGGTGTGTGAATGTGCTCTGTGATGGGTTGGTGCCCCATCCTGGGTTGTTCTCTGCCTGCTGTGACATTCATTAAACAATATAAAGCAAAGTGCAACCAGTTTCCATTTTTCATAATAGATTCTTCTTTGTGGGCAGCACTCTTATATATTGCTGTATCACGAGGAGTGTAGCCCGTCTTCCTGCACTTCCAAACCTTTCCCGAAACTAATGGTTTAATGACTCTATTGTTTAATTATAATGTTCCAGATGCCTCTGAGAATCCATGTTAAAGTCCTATCTTAAACTTCTTCTGTGCAGTTGTTTAATTTCTGCCGCGAAGGGTTGTAGCGTTCACTGTTTCTGTGCGCCATTGTGGACTTGACCTGAGTATTTAGCCAGGATTTATTCAGGAAACATCCAGCTATTCAAAATCAATAAACTGATAATACTGCTGAATCTGAAGTCCCTAAACAGACAAACAGTGATAATGAAATAAACGTTCATAATCCTGAAACGGCGAGACTTCTTTGAATTTCTTCAGGGAAGCGCCTCGTTTGGATTCGGTGAAATGGAATACGATAAGCGGGGTGGCAGCGCCCTTCCCCTCTGATCGCTTTAAGATACACGTGGGTGGCTGCAAATTGTCCATAAAGCATTTATGTTGAAACTGAGAGCAGATTTGATATTGTGGGGAAACAAAAAGTAATATGTATCAGGAAATTCAATTGTACTCATACAGCTTTAAACTGAGAGCCAAGCTTCCTCCTAGACTGATGTCTGCACTTTAAATTAGGTACAAAAATTCAAACATATATATAACCAGTGTCATGCCATTTTGGATCATGCTCTCCACACATCAGGTTTAAAAAATACCAAATTTTTGAGCAATTCTGCCATCAGGTTGCGTGTTTTGTTGGACAAATCTTTAGACAATCTACAATATAGCATTTAGTGCCCAAAGAATCAAAATGATCAATACTGAGATTAGATGAATGGCTAAAATCAAGCAAGAAGATACTTAAACTGTGCCTTTCCAAGCTGTTGGAACTTAGACTAATGGGTTACGTCATAGAGTCTGACACCTGTACTGAAAGTTGTCTGTAATGTGATAAAATGGATAATGCCTTGATGTGGGATTTAAGGTGAAGTTTCTTTCAGTGCCCTCGTGTGCCTTTTGACCTTTTGGAAATGGCAGTCGCTCAGGAAAGGAGCCGCATGTGCTTAGTGTGAGAAACATGTTGAGTGTGTGCAATACTGACGTGGCTAGGTGAGTCTGTTAGGATTTAACAGCAGATGAGTCAGTGCATGTTTCTTGGCGAAATTAGGAATTCGGTTGCTGGCATGTCAGAGATAACGACACAGAGTCTTCCCGCACCAGGGGCTGTTCTGCCTCCCAAAGCCACGGAGCTTCTGCCTGCCGCATAATTCACTTTGCTGCTCTTCTGCTAACTTGATATGCTGTCTGTTCTCAGCCACACGGCAAGTGATATAGGTGGCCAAGTGAAACGGTAATGCCCCTCGCCGGCAATTACATTTTAGCTTAAATCTTTTAATTAAAAAAGAACTACTTCGGCAATCAGAGAGACTAACCTCTTTCCATCGTTTCTTAATTTTTGCAGTAGAAACTGTGCATATGAAATAATACCCTTTTAGTTATTTTACTAAGGATGTCTACTAAATGACCTAATGCCCATGTTGGTCATTTACCATACAAATGACAGAATTCTGGAGTAGCTTCCTCAACATAAGACTTCATATGTCAAGTTGGGAGTTAAAATTCTGAAAGATGTATGAAGAGACGAAAGTACAGTAGTGTATGTGTGTAAGACTGTATGATTGAGAAAAAACCTTGTGCCTTTTCCAACCCATTTTGCACTGGGCATACTGGGAAAACATGACACAGGTTGGATGGGTTCTGACCCTTGTGGTGGTGGGAGGGTGCGGGGGGGTCTTGTTTGCCTCGTGCCAGTGTGACATCCACACCCAGGGAAATGAAAGGATCTGCCCCCACATTGTGCAGCCTGACGGGTCTTCCCAGAGGCATGGCATGTTTTATTGCTGTTTTATTAGTGCGCCTTTCTCATGTGTCAGTCACACACTTTCCAAAAATAGCTGGCCCATGGCGGGGCGGCTTTGTGTAAACGAGAGCCCCAAAATAAGCTGCTATTTTGACACGACCTGAGGTAGCTGAGGTAGTAAAAGGCACGTTTTTCTTGGCACAGCCTAACAGCGTACTTTCTCTCGCTTTTGTCCTCTTGCTCTCCCACCCTTTCTCTCTCTCTCTGCGTTTCTTTCTCTCTCTGTGGAACCCGTGTCGTTGAATTTTCCATTACTACGTTGTTTATTCACCAAGCCGTTAATGCAAAGGATGTCTCCAAGGAACTGTAATTCAATTCCACAAACAGTCACAGCATCTAATGCCTGCATTAAGGGGGGAAGATCAACATGTTTCAAGGTGGATGCCATGTATAAGAGATGGAGGTATGGCCGTGCAGAAGCAGCCATCATAACCATACACAGTGTCATGATTACACTAAGCATTTAGCTACTCTTACCTCACTGCTCATCAAACCAAACTCTTCGGCTTCAATTTACCTGTTTAGATCTTAACCAACTGATATGCAGCTCTATATTCAAAGTCTCAAATCAGTTTAATCAAATCAGTTGTCTACTGTTTAAAATCTTTTGGAGTAGAATTTGCTGTTGTCTGTGCTTTGAACCAGTTTAACTTTCAGTGGTTTTATTGCAAAATTCAGATTGAAGTGGATATACAACTTCATGCACTAGAAGATGCCCAGTACAGAATGCAGGTCTGAATTATATTGCATGTTAAATGTTTTAAATGTTAATCATAGCTGGTCAGTAACAGTGTAACGGTAGGAGTGTGTCGACAGTTAATTCAAAGCTGCCTTGAGCTCTCAGTTAAAATGACAGGGTCTGTTATTCAGGTGCTATTATGGGAGTGATTTAAAGCCTGGGGTGAAGGGGTTTGGAGCTTCAGGAGAAGAATCTTCCAGCAAACTATTAAATCAGAGAGAAAGTGTTTGGTATGGGGACCCTGTCTGACTCTCCATTACCATCTCCTGTATTGTGCAAGAGCACTCTTCTTCTTGAGAAATTCGCAGGCAGAGACCTGGTGCTGGCCCTGCCGCACTGCCCCTGCCACACCGCTCCATGCCGCATTGCCCCAGCCACATGGCCCACTGCCCCTGCCGCATTGCCCACTGCCCCTGCCGTATAGCCCCTGCTGCAGTGTCCACTGATCCTGCCGCAGTGTCCCTGCCATGCTGCCCCTGCCACAGTGCCACTGCCGCATTGCCTCTCATGTAGTGCTTTTGTTGCAGTGCCCCTGTCGCACTGCTCTTGCCTCATTGCCCCTGCCTCAGTGCCCATGTTGCAGTGCCCCTGCCACACTGCCCCTTCCACAGCCACAGTGCCCCTACTGCAGTGCCCCAGGTCACACATCAGCTGATGGCCCACCCACTGCTCTGCAATGCTCCCTGGTGTCACACTGTCATGCACAATGAAGAAAAACACTTAGTTAAAGGCACACAGAGGGCCTTCTTCACTATGGAAGTGCCAGAAAGGCAGGTATTTTAAGAAGGGTTAATTAGATCCCTCATTAAACCTCGAGCAGCGTGTGTATGATGAAGTCCATGCCCAGCTCATATACGTGCATAATAATACATGCATCAGTCTGCTAATCGCTTATCTTGGTCAAGGTCACAGAGATGTATAATAATAATCAAAGTAATAATAACATGATGTAAACCCTGATGCCACTAAGGAACACATGGATTCGTAAAAAAATCTTGGGCTGCAATGGGTCACTGTTTGAGTATAAATCTTAGCCATGATTTGTAGGCCGGTTCCAGTTTTCACCTCCTCATCCACCTCACAACATAACTGGTCAGTCCAAGGTCTGGCCTGTAAGTTGCAGTTAATGAGGAGCGACATTCCCCTCCAAAGACTACTGAGCCCACGGAGACGCTGAATAAAGACATCACATTTGACATTTATTAGAAAAATGAGTGAAATGGGGGAAACACAGAGACAATGAAAAGCTTTGCCAAACATGGTCCACCGTGGTAGCAGACAGCTTGCTGAACACCACATTTGTCTACAGTGTTACCTCTCAGTACTGTGATTAAAAAAGTCAGTTTAATTGTAGAGGTTAAGGTGCCAAAAATAGCTTTTTCCCCAAGACACATATAAGAATAGAGAATCGCAAATGCCATTAGCTTTCTCTAAATAAACTTGTCAAAAAATTGCTGTGGTCTGTAGAGTTCACCACATCCTCTTTCAGTGGCTGGCCTGCTTGACGTTGGTGCTGACAGCGACGTAGAATCAGGGTGTCAGGCCCTCCCATAGTGGTGTCGCATCGCTCAATCTGCTTTCTTCTTTGTTCAACACATCAGTGGAAAACTCGAGGGGAAAATGGAAAATATTAAATGATACAGAAAAACAAGTTTGCGGTCGGTATGTAGGTGTACACGGTTTACAGAAGACACCATCAGAGTATGTGAAAACAAAAAATGATCACTTTCAACTTTTTTTTGTAAATAGGAAAAATTCATAAACTTTGTTACAGCTGTACTGTTAGTGTCAGGAGGATTTATGTCAGATTGAGTGGAAGTATAATCCTGAAATGTCCTGTCACTGTTAGCTGCAGAAAGTCATAACTTGTATTCAAGCCTGCCTGCAGTCACAGGTGTTTGTGCTTCACGAAGATGTGAGCTCCCGTGTCTCACTTTGTGGTTTCTCTGTTCAAACCGCACACTACAAAGCCGTACATGCGTCTATTGTGATTCTTCGTCCCGCCGAGGTGAAAATATGAAACCTGACAAAGAAATTGAGTTTATTTAACATAGGCCGAGCAATAACAGTATCATAGATGTTTGCACGATATTTAGAGTGAGAGACAACAGAGGACAGAATGCAAAAAGCAAAAAGAAAAACAAAAAAGACAAAGTCAGGTGGTTCCCCAACGCCCTAACCGTGCTGAAGTGCTTAGATATGAGATAATACATGTTTGTGAGGCAGCCGGAGACGGAACTGCAGCCTGCACTGCATTCACAGATTAGCTGCTGGCCTCACATCTGGCCTCACTGGTTCCATTTGACGGACAGGTGGCACTTTGATGAGAGAGTGACGAAATCACCCAGTCATGCTGGCTCTACTTTCTATTTATTATATTGGTGGTGACAGTGATGTATCTGCTGTGTGCCATGTTGGTGTTGATGCCGGTTATCGCTTTCTGCCTGTTTGGTGACATGCGGCCTGAGGTGACCACTCCAGTCCAGGTACGATGACACCATCAGCTGAGGCTTCCCCAAAGTCAGCCTAACCCACTCACCGCAAGGCCCATCCCGTACAATGCAGAATGACCAAAATAAAATTAAAAGGAATGATATCAGATTATGTCGTGTACCAAATGGTGAGAGTCCATTTGCATCGAACAGGCAAGCATTGCAAACATGGAAACAGCTTGTATTAAACTCATTAAAGGCATGTAACATGAAAAGAAAATCAATAGACTGTTTCCATTTCTGCAGATGATCTTAGCATTTTGCAGTAAACAGACGGCAGCTTTCGTATTATTAAAAGGTTGAAAGTATAAGTTTTCACAACTTATGGTCAAAGAAAGGTCAAAAAAAGAGTGGAAAAACTCTTTTAAATAGCCATGTCTGGGTTTTGAAACCTCAGCGTGCCAGTCGCTAGGATGTGCTGCATGTCTGGGGGCCCAGTGGCTGCGATGGGGGACCAGTGCTGTGCTCTCTGTCACTTATCAGAGGGTCCCTGGGGCCCAGCTAGCCAGCCCCCGGGGCAGGAAGGTGGGAGAGCAACCGGCGTCTCCGGGTCGGGGTGGGGGGCAGGGGTTAGTCTCGCGGGTTTCCCTTGCAGTATATCACGTGCATTTTCCCCCATCAGAGCTTGTTGGGGCTCCCTGTCAGCTGCCTGCCTGTAGAGAACACATTTGGTTAGTTTCTCCCTACATGATACAGAGCTTCACTGTCGTGTTAGTGGCCGTATTTTATCAGTACTGGCTTATGCTTTCAGTCCGGATGTGAGACTGATATGTGGTGGCTGGACGACCTGTCAGGTATTATATATCGGTGAAGGCATGATGTCACCACAAGCAAGTCATAATCAAAATTCAGTCTCTTAAGAGTAATGTGGGAAGGATTAGAGCCAAGGCGAGTAACAATAGCAATTAGTAGGAATTAGATAATACAGTTACCTATAATAAGCTATTGTACTTGTTGACCAGTTGTTATTCCACTTGCTTTGAAGATGCTTATTCATACAGTGACATCCATAAAAGCTTAGAAGGTCTTGGTTATATGTTAATACTGATGTTTTCTGCTATTTCTCCACAGTTAATGAAATCATCCGGAACGACCTTTCCAGCATCTCAGTGCACAGCCACGCGTAGGCATTGGTGTCGGCCTCATTGTCCGTGACCTATGAACTTTCACCACCACCAATCCAGACACAGGAAGCACAGAAGAGAGGAAAGGAATCGTGTGTCAGATATATGGGTCACAACGGCGACACACTGAATCCTGAAGATGCCCTTCTGTCCCTCTTATTCCATGACGACTGAGGGACCCATTACCCTGACAGGACCATAACCAGGCCTGCACAGTTCCCATGGAGAACATGCTTTTTAATATGACATTGACAGAAATTCATATTTAAAGGGGGAAAAGAAAACCACAAAAGACTAGAAAACCAAATGATCTGCCTTAAAAAAACTCTTCGACAAACCCAAATTCCAGATAACTTCTCCATCACGACGGCAGTGCAGAGTTCTAGGACTTGAACAAAAATCAACTGGCTTTATTTGGCTAAAGTTTCCTAACAGAAGCAGTTAGCCAAAGAAGTGCCTTACTCCACCAGCAAACCAGACAGAAGCCTATTGTTTTATACGATTTTTTTTTTATTATTGATGGTTATGTTCTAATGTTTACTGGAGAAGAGAAGCTGTGTAGGATTCACCTAAATGGCCTTTGTTGTCTCATTCCCTTGTTCTGTTGGTAAAGATGTATGTCTGATGTGCTTTGTATGTTATTATGTGCAAACTGTACCTCAAATGTATGCCTTACCACGTATCACAGCTCTTCCTTTGCTGAGCAGTCAACCCCTAGCAATGCTACCTTCACATAGCCATTCAGAACACCATTCAGAACCCCTTTTGAATGATTTCATCAGAAGACAGGAACCATAGAAACAACACAAGCTCAGGTTAGGAGGAAACCAAAATTACAAGCTAGACCTTCTGTGATGACGACTGTTAATTGTTACGGGACTCAGCTGCAGCCAAAGACAAGATGCACGTTTTTACATTTATGATAAATATGCAGCGTAAACTCATTGACATAATTGTGTTCTCAGACTAATTGTTTAGTGTGTTAGAACAGTTGCTATGCCCAGTGCCTGTGTAGGTCCAAACCGAGAGACACCTGCCTGGACATCAACAGAGGCTCTCCCTTTAAAAATATTCCTTCAGGGTTTCCCACTCAGCCATTTTGTAATACTTAATGCAAGTCACAGAGCGTGTAAATAAGCTTGTTGCTGTGTCTTTTGATATATCTATTAATATCAGTTTTTCCTCCCTCTTTTCTTCTGGAGGGGAAAAATTACTAAAGCTGGCAATAATGGATTTTTATAAACCAAAGGATTCTACTTTTGGTGAAATTATTGCTCAAGCTTCAAACCTTGGATGTTATGGGTGATTGTGATACATCTCAAAGAATGTATGCACTTTAGATAGTGAGCTCAGACTTGACAGATGTCCATCTCACCGACCGAAATGGGCCCCAGGACACGTCAGGCTGGATTTGCGAAATCTCCTCTTGTCGATAAGGGATTTTCATCATTGTCTAAAGGGATTATTGTGCATTACATATGTGTATATATATTGTCTTTCTGGAGCATGCTGTTCTATTGTTGAGTATATTTTAGCTTACAGTACATTGAATGGCTAACTAATATACAGGAATGAAGTGGTCGCCCATAGATTATGTCATAGCATGGTTATGTGTAGGTGATCAGGAGTATAGATATTGTGTTCATCATTCCAAGTCTCATCTAGGCAAAACTGTAACTCCCTCTCCAGCCTAGTTGGACCTAAGGTGAAATGTACTTCCTCTTGAATATGAAATATTTATGGGAATCTGAGGAGGTAATGTGTATTGTGTTTATGCATACAGTATGTCACATCTTCAAGGAACGATGCTGAGATATTTAAAAAGAAAAAAAAACATATTCATCGTGTTTACACATTACTGTGAAGACAAGAATTTGATGTGGCCCAAATGCAATTTACGGATCGGTGCTCTACCATCCTGTCTCTGCCTTGGCAGTTTTATATTGCTGTCTTTGCCTTATGGCCTAATCAGTAAATCAAGTTCTACTGGCTATCAAGGCTTTGCAGATTATACTGCAGATTATGAACAGATACCATGTATGTTCATATCTTGTATATCCTTCAGACTGCCTTGGGATGATATGTTTAAGTGACAGGGCAAATTTGCCTTGAACACTGGAACATTTTTACATGTAAAATTCTGGTATTGAATTATTTGTCCTGGTTTTTATTTGCCATTGCATGTTGAATGTATTCCGTTTTATCAGCCTCCATTCATTGGCCACATGGCTTTGCTTTAGTTGAAGACATTTAGTTGTCTTTTTTTTCCTGTTTTTGCCCCACTTGACCTTGTGAAACCTGGAACAAGTTATATACATCCTTATATACATTGAAAATGTTGGCATTTAAATAAGATACAGCTTTGAAAGTGCCTCCTTAAATGGGTGAATGTTTTCTTTGAATGGGGCTGAGCGCTGAGGAGTTCCCCTGCAAACCCGCGGGGGTGGCCACACCCAGCATGCTGCTGTCCTCTTCTGTATGAGGTGCACTGCAGGGCGAGGCAGGGTGGCCATGCAGCCACACGACACCTCCAACTCCTCTGCCATCATGAGGACAGGCAGCTCCAGCACATCTGCTTGGGTGACAGTCAGTGGCATCTCAGTAGTAGCCCTTCTGTTTAAAGCACTTGTCACCCCCCCCCCCCACACACACACACACCCATTCTCCTGGAAGGAACAATATTGAAGTGTGTTATTATTACCTCTGACAGATTGTAATGCTGTTCGCAAATACCCTGAACTTTAAAGTCTATATGCAATAAAGCACAAAATACTCTGTTGACATTTCTTTGTAGCATTTCACTTTTGTGATGTGTGTGTCTATGCTTGATATTGTAACATACTCCAACATGGTACAAATTCAAATTAATTTCAAGACTTAATTGTCTTGGCACTAATCATCTTTTCAACTGATCAGGGATGTTAGGCTCTCCCCTTTTCTCAGCTCTAATTTGCTGACAGGCTGTTGTTACGGCGGCGCATCATCATGGTGACGGAGCGTTCCATCACCAATATAGTACAAATTCAAATTAACTTCAAGACTTACTTGTCTTGGCACTAATCATCTTTTCAACTGATCGGGGATGTTAGGCTTTCCCCTTCTCTCAACTCTAATTGGCTGACAGGCTGTCGTTATGGCGATGCATCATTATGGTGACGGAGCGTTCCATCACTGCCGTTTCTGGCCACGCTTCTGAGGGCTCGGAGCTTACGATCTGCCTATAGATTTTCACGAGCTCGCTTCCTTTCCTGCTGCAGTCCCAGGGTGCCCCATCTATTAGCTTTCATAAACTAAGGACAAAGCCAGAGGCAGGAAAACATGGGGATTCATTTAAGCAGCACAGCGCTTACCCCTGCTGCCTCTGAACAGCTGCAAACTGTAAATTGTGGATGTACCTGTATTATAGAGGGCCTGTCGGCTGGCCCTCGAAGGACACTTTAAAGAGATGATCGCTCGACCATGCCAGACCTTCAAATGCTCTGTCTCATAAGGACTCGTGCACATTCTTTGCATTACAAGAGAAAAACTACAGGCATTCCTCACCTCATAGTCAATTGTTGGTTATTTAGGCACTTCAAGTTATATAAAGCCAGTAATATCTCTGAAACAGTTTTAGCTGAGTACTTTGTTCGAAAGTACAGCAGCAGAGATCCATCTTGTCACCTTTCTGTGATTGTGTGGTATATGACCCTCCCCTGTGCTCCCAGTTGAAGACACACCTGGGGAGTCCCACCCCCGTTGGCTGTATCAGTACTCTACAGCTATGTACATTTGCAGTCATCACACTCACAAAGCGGCAGAGCCCATGGCTAACCCTGAAAGCATGAGCAGGTGTGTAGGGCAGCAAACAGAATGTATCAGTGTAGAGTCTTTTCTCAGATTTCATTCCTGGTTCATCTCCAGGTTTCACCTGGTGTCCTCTGCTCTCTGTAGGTTTCCCCTAGTTTCTGCAGGTTTCTCTTGATTATTTTCTTGTGGTTTCTTTCTATGTTTCTCCAGAATTTCTCCTGGCTTCTCCAGGTTTTAACTTCAGGTTTCTTTTGATTTCTCAAGGTTTCTCCTGGTTTCTCTCCTGGTTTCTCCTTGTGGTTGGAAACTCACTATGTTTGCCAGCACTCCTGTTTGCAGATTTCATCACTTGTTGGCAGTTCTTGGTCAAACTCATCAGTACTTTATATGTGTACAGACTGAGCATTATGTGCATTGAGGTGAAGGTGGAGAGATGCCATTGAGTAGGCAAGACCCTCTGAAAGGTCTAAAAGCTGAGAATTGGGAGGTGGGAAGCGAATTCGGGCGCCAGCCATCACTCCAGTTCCGAGGATGAGTTCATGCCAATCAGAGGACGGCTTTTAAGACCCTGGGCCCTCTCTGTCTTCATTCCCCTGACACTGATCTCACAATTAGGAACCGGACAGAAAGGGAGGTCCATCTATTCATTTTAATGATCTTTCATTATTGATTGCCATAAGGGTGGGGGCTGGTCAAGGGGGGTGGATAATGATTCATTTTTGCTGGTCTGTCACTCCCACTGACAAAATAACACACTAAATTACCTACTAATGGACAGGCTGGACCTGGAGCTGCTGACCTTTGCTTGACCTCATGCATTACTGGACTTTGTCCAGTGGGAGGGTGTTTCAACTGAGATGTCCACGTCTGTCTGGCCTCCTAAAACTGAAGATAGCTTTTTGGGCTTTGACGTCTGCCGATCTCTGGAGTCTCACTGGTCAGAATTGCATTGTTTACCTGTTAGACAGAACCATCTTCTGGCGTGTCTTAATATCTCAATACACAGAGGTAATGACTAATTTCAGGAGGTTCTTGTTGTGTTTTGATGTAATGTGTAGAGCCACAGCTCTTTACAAACTGGTCTTGTGACTAAAAACGTTGTTGCTTTATGTTTCTCAAATCCATAGCCTCTGCACCTTAAGTGCTTAACCAGCACTGTGTCAACAACATTCAGGTACTTAAACCGGTGCCAACAGTTTGAAAAACATGTTAAAAGTGCCCTTGAATAAACATTTTGATGACAGACTGAATTGTAGGAAGTCATAACAGGTCATGGCTTCTAACTTTCAACTGGCTCGTATTTTCCCCGCATAAGGCTAAGGGTTGGCGCACGCAACCCTCATGGCTCACCTTAGACGGAGGCGGGCCTTCAGCAAATGGGTGATGAAGTGGCTAATCAGAATCCCCAAGACGGACATGACATCAGTGGGGAGGGATCACCTCAACTACGGGTACTGCCTTCTCCCACAGGTGCAGAAACACGGACCCAGGCATGACATAAGCATATAAATAAAACAGCTTTTCCATGACACAAGCAGGGCTCCTATAATATATGCGTGCCTTCAGCTATGTGAAATGTGTCATACTATAAGGCGGAAGCAAAGAAATTTTTGGTAAAGTCAGGCAAAATTCACCTAATACTACAGTATTATTAATAGTTTCGCACAGCTGTCAGATATTTTACTTTAAATCAACAGTACTGTTTAATTTTCAGTGTTGCTCAAAATTGTTTTCTGTACTTTATTTTAAATTCCACTTGATCAACAGATGGCTTGATTCACTTGATCAACAGATCCCCCCACAGCCCACTCCATGCCAGACCGAACTAAACCACACTAGATTAACACGAGGTGCCGGATCTCCCTCTGGTTATGATAGTGACCAGTTCATGGGGTTTCCTCAGCTACAGCTTACCTTCCTGTAGATCAATGTTTCCCAATGCAGTCCTCAGGAACCCATAGACTGTCCACATTTTTGCTCCCTCCTATCCGTGCACTGGAAGGGAGCAAAAATGTGGAATGTCTGCCAGGTAGCTCGGAGCAGTCAAAGACATGGATCAACTGTGGGTCCCCGAGGATCGGATTGGGGAACACTGCTATAGATTTATGATTGAAAAGTTTCATCAGGAGGCCTTCCATTGTCACCAGTACCTCTCATTACTATAAGGTTATTCAGCTGTTCCTTGTCACTCTTCAAACTGTTAATACAACTCAATGTTTCTCTAAATCTGTTTGGGTTAAATAAGTCCCAAGGAAGCGTGATACTGTGGATGTGACATTCATTCTCTTTTGAATAATGTTAGCATGCCAAGGGGCGAGGGGGGGGGGGGGGGGTGGGCGGCCACTTGACCCCCAAAAGTTTTTTTCTCCCTTCTTGGGTAAAGTGACCAGATAATCCATGCCAATGAATTAGGGAAGACAATGTGAGGTAAGAAAGGATTTGTAAACTACCATTTCAAATAGAAACACGTGGAAGTTCTTATTCTGCGCTGATTGGTCAGTTTCCTATAATCATGCACATGTCACTAATATTAATGAGAGTCTTTTAATTAAGGAAACAAACCAAAGAACAAGAAGAACTGGACTATTCATCTTCACGTGACTGTTGTGAAAGGCAAAACATAAAAATAAATTTAAATAAAAAAAATTTTAAAGTTCTTAGCAGGCCAAGTGTGGGAGAAATGTAATATGCCATACTATATTTTACTGTACTATACTATACTACTCGGTGTGGGCTGTAAGTGGATGTATCTTACAGAGCTTGCTGAATCCAGGTGGCATGACTTTCCAGAAATTGAAAGTTTGGAGGGAAACACTGACTCCTGCTCTGTTTGCAGTGGCTAAATCTCTTTCATTAACCCATGCATGCACTTTTTGGGCAATGCAGCAGGCCATGCAAAGCATGCTGGGTACCAGCATCCACTACACAGATGAGTAAGGTCAGTCTATCAAGTCCTGGTGCTGAGCACGTACTGGAAACAGTGCTGCCACAAACCCGGGCTTTTCCAGGGCAAGGTGGGATTCCCACAGGGGAAGAGCTGATGACTCAAATCCGTCTTTCCTAGCTGGGACGTGTACAGGTGCGGGGGGACGACAAACAGCTATACAGACTGAAAACTGCAAAAGACTGCAGATATCCAACCAATGACTTGTACCGGTGTTTCCAAAGTGCTCAGTAACAGAGTAAATTACAGGAAAATAAAAAATGCGGTCGTCTTCTGTAGCCCACATACTGTACCATTATGAAACGAACTGTTCTAGAAGGTCAGAGAACTTTCGTTACACATTCTGTCCAAACATTCAAGCAGATTTCAGCTTTGTTTGAATTACTTTTGATTTGATTGAAAAGTCCCAATTTACCAACCACGTGCTTAAGCCTCCATTGCAGAACCTTCATTGATTGTCACTTAACCCCTGTGTTATTTTTAGGGTTGAAGTTACCCCAGTCCATTTTCAAAATGAGGATAAATTCTATAGATTCTAGAATATAGAACGGAAGAAGTAAAATAAACAAGGGTAAAGTTCTCTTTATCTATTTATTCTGATTATCTGTGCTGGAAAATAAGCTATCATATTTAATATAGAAAGCTATTATAATGACTTGCTAGTTATTAAACAGTCATACTGTATTGTATCTTTTTTGATTTCAAACGTGTCACGTTAATGTAAACATTTATTTTCAAGGTTTTGAGTGACCCCTAGTGGCAAACTCCGAAAATGTATGACTGATTCTGCTGACTAAAAAATAACCCTTCTTCTGTCTTTTTTTGAGTCGATGTATTTACATGGTTACATTTGAAGTCCTGTTTTCCACAGATTTTTCCAATTTTTTATGATTTTGAAATCCAGAGGGAAAATTTTTGTGCTGAGAGACATCTATTTGTGGTACATGGTTCAGCTATAATATGACACTAAGATTTGCCACAGTAAGACAGGAGGGAGGACATTAGCCATTCCATTCGCAGCGAGTGTTTTGATGACTGTGACCCATTTTTTAAATGGTTTTGACATCCTGGAGCAGAACAGGATGAAGACAGTGCTTAATGGAGAACATATTAAAATGTCCCAGTTATCCTATCGTCAGTGATTATGTATTCGGCCCATTTCTACATTATCAAGCTCGTGTTAAATGGTAAACGGTCCCTGTTGTACACAAGTGACCACCAGAGAACAATTCTATGTACTCATTTTATTGAATTGCTACAGTGGCCCTTTGGATTTTACATTTCATTTATTTAGCAGGCACTATTGAATGCAATTCAATTCAATTAATTTTTATATAGTGCCTTTCACAACAGAGTCGCCCCAAAGCGCTTTACATGATATTGAGAGAATACTAAGACAAAGAATTTAACTAAAGAAAGAAGGAAGGCCAGATGACAACGGAGGAGAGGAACCAAAA
>JAAGVU020000129.1:6375964-6403609 GCA_011763525.2 Mormyrus iriodes
CACACAGTCCAAAAACATGCTGAAGTTAATTACAGTTATTAAATTGTCCGTAGGTTTGAATGGCGTGAATGCCCTGTGATGGGTTGGCATCCTGTTCTGGATTGTTCCCTGCCTTGTGCCCATAAGCTCTGGACCCCCTGCAACCCTGAATAGGATAAGCGGTTACAGAAAATGGATGGATAGCTTGGCTTGTCCTTTTTGCAAATAGCACACATTTCTCGTGGAACCCGTATGCTATGTGTGAAGAAGATTTCTAGGATCTTTTTAGGCTTGTTGTACTGCACGCCACATACAGCCAGTGAATGTTTGGTAACTGTGAAAAAATCATTCAGGAAATCAGCTGAACAGTTTAAGTCCAGGCCAGACACTCCCCTAAACAGCTTAAGGTCATCATCAGATTTCTGCATGACCAGACCGTGGTAATTTGTGGTCACGGGACTGCTCCATGCCTGCCCTCCCTTTTGGCGCCCCAACCTTTCGCCTCTCTGTTCCCACACGGAGCATTTTGGCCCTTCATTGTCTTTTTTTTTTTTCCTTCTCCCCAACAAAAGATGCATTTGTGTGATGGGATCTCTGAGATATTCTGCCCTGTTCATAAGAGTGATCATCGCCACACGCGGCCCCCCCCCCCCCCAACTGCTATGAGCAACATCACATCTATTACTTCTATTATTGATCAGTAAACATACTGGTAAAGCTACTGGTATCAGTATTGTTTATATACAAGTGGATGGTGACTAAATAATTCCTAGCATTAAAAGTTAAAAACAAAAAACCTGTTCAATGGCAGCTGAAATATCAACAGGAATCCCACTGGAAAGTCCAGAAGGAATTTTGCTGAGGTGCTGAGCTCTTTAGGCGATGAGCCTTTCATCCCAGCAGGTCAGTGGGCTTTTAATGAGGCTGATGAACAACCAGGTGAAACGGTCAGACAGGAAACCACATTATATATATTATACATAATTAGTTACATATAAGAGTTGCCAGTAACCACATATGCTCCTAAACTCTGTTCTATAAGTATACTGTAAATTGACCCCCTAAAAAATGTTCAGCAAAGGACAAAAAAAAATCTATCAAACAAATTTGTGCATTATATTTTATTACAAAAGGATGTATTTTACACTTATGACCGAATATGAATTAGTTACATTCTTCTACATTTACACTAGGTTAGAGTCAGAACTGAGCTCTACATTAGCTAGCGTTGCCTTTAACAGGAACAGGAATATAGGATTACGAGTAAATACATCATATAAATGCTTGCTAGATGCCCCATACCTCCTTCTGGAAGTGGGAAAATGCTCAATATAGGACAGGAGCATCATTCAGGCCAAATGGCATTCGAGGAAAAATACAAATAGAGTTGGATTTCTGAAATGCCGTCAGAATTGTATTGTATAGATTATAGCCCTTTAAAGATCTTTGAATACTTGGCATATCTTTTACTGAAAAGGACCAGCATACATCTGACAGACTACAAAATGTTCTGTATTCTTATATGATCTCGGACTGAATGCTGTAGCAATAGCATGGAAAAGCAAAATTTCTTATATTCCTGTTATTTCACTGGCATGGTTATTTCTTTAATAAGCCAAACCATGAAACTGGTCTTTCAGCTCAAACATTCATTTCTGAAGGAACTCATTTTACATTTGAATTTCAATGAGGAATATTTGCATTCTTATAATTCCTGGAGCACCAGATAAATTTGACAGAATGATGCTTGCTTATTTATTTTCCCTCAAATAAAAACCTTAAAAATGGCCTTTATTCATCTTTCATGTATTAGTGTTGCCCATAAACATTCCTGGACATCACTATTTATGAGATCTTGAGGTGAGTTTCCTTAAGTGATACGGACCTATCAGATGTGGCTGTAAAATGACAGTATGGAGTCAAAATGTGTTTAAGAATCTGCAGACATTATCTCATGCTTGGGATGGTTTAACATAAATATGTTGATAATTTCAGGTGGACACACAAAAAGCCTTATACATGTCAAGAGGCAGTAGGGGACTCCATGCATCGACAGAACGATACAGCTCACACGATGGTGGACTTTGGATGCAAAAAACTCCAGCCTGTGGAGACGATCGAGGCTGGACTCAAAAATGGATGGAAATAAAATTTTTAAGAATGTCTAAACCATGTTCACACATTCATATTCTGGTGATGCAAGGAAGCTGAAGAATCTTTCCCAGAATACACCTCGCCTTCTGACATCACGTTAAACGCAATGACACATACACACCTATATAGATATAAAGCTGACATTCTCTAGCTCGGACACATCATGCCGTCATTGTCCATGCTACACATATCACTGAATCTGTCCACTTCTATTTAGGTTACCCAGCAGGGGCTACTCAACGTCTGAAGAACTAAAACAAGTTCCTGACAGGAAAGAGGTTCAGTGTATCAGAGCGCAGGCATCAGACCAGACTGACTGTCAGACCAGGGTTACAGAGGAGGTGTAGCAGACCTCCCCCTCCACCCCACTACCACAAATAGCTGCCTTCTCTGTTGAAGTCCCCTCCCACTATCAGAGGGCTTCTCCATGGGGGCCTGTGGTGGTCCTGGCTGCCGTCAGTCTGTACAAGGACTTCCAGGTGAGCTGGGTCTGGCGTCGTGGCCTGGAGCTCCACAGAGCTCTGTGTGCCATCTCCGACCTGGTCTCTGGAGTCTCGGGGAGGGGTTGAGTGTGGGTCTCATGTAGGGGGTCTCTCTGCTTCTTCTGTGGGTCCAACAGAAAACACACATTCTATCAAGGTGCGCGCACACACAGACAGTCTGACTTATTAGAGCTTAATGGTTCTCTTGTGTAATATTATTATAGAATTGAATTGTATAGCAAAGGATTTCATCTAAGGATATTCACACAGGTACTGCTGAAGATTTTGCAAGGCTCCCTTGGGTACAATGGCAGTACCTGGGCATGCCGAATGACATACAGTACCAGTCAAAAGTCCAGACACACCCATCCATTAAAAGGCTAATATTTCTGAACAATTATAAAGACAACAAAACTATAAAATAACATATGGAATTATGCACTGCCCAAAAAAGTATTAAACAAAAAAATGTATTTGTTAGGGGGGAGGGGGCAGTTCTGTGACTTGCAGGTTCAAATTCCTGGGTTGGCAGAGTGATCCCACCACTGGGCCAATTGCTCCAGGGACTGGCTGACGTCTACACCAGTTTCATGAGGTGGCTTCCTGGGATGCTTTTCCACCTGTCCTGAAGGAGGTCCGACATATGCTGAGCTCTCATTGGCTGCTTTTTCTTCACTCTCTGGTCAAATTCCTCCAAAACCATTTTTACTGTGTTTAGGTCAGGTGCCCAGGTCAAGTGATGTGATCACTCTCCTGTATAGGTGGTTTGGCATGCCCACACTTGACTGGTGCTGTACATGTAGGCTGAGTATAGGAATCAAATCCCATACCCCATTAATTTAAGAAGCTGAGCACTGGAATACATCAAACTTAATTTTTACAGGTGCATATTCTTGCATTCTGGAATTACACTGTAAAAATGCCCTGCTACAGTTGCCACTATCAGTCTCAATAAATATGGTTCCTGCACGATACAATTTGGTGAGTGGAGGAGGGGTCATGGTAGAATTTTGGGGCCCTATAACGGGATGGGCCTATAATGGGTTGGGTCTCCTGAATCTACCAGGGTATCCTATGACGCCCCTGGTTGTTTACTGGCACTCTGCGAGGCCACAGAGTCCATGTCAGCAGTCTCACCACTGCCACCTGGTGGAGATGGAGAGCCATCATCCCCCGTGGAAGCAAACTGCAGCTCAGATCCCAGGGCCGCGATCGAGCTTCTGGGCCTGCTGCAGCGATCTCCTGAAAGGCTCCTCCGTAGGACAGACTGCAGGGACAGAGGGTACACACTCAGGGGTTGAAGCCCTAAGTATGGGTCATATATATGTATATATGTATGGGTTTATAATATTCCTGCTCCTACTGCTACTATTAACAAGATAAGCAAAAGTCAGATCAAGGTCATATAGTGACAACAAAAGCTGTACTTCTTTCATCATAACTGCTACAGAATAAATAAATCATCAATAAATATATTGTAAAAAGTAGCTTGACTGAAGCATAAAATAAAATGAGATCCATGTATTGTGCAACTTTATGATCACCAGTCACTGCTGGCTGCTGCATGGGGTGGGGGGAGGGGGTACCTTTACAAGTAAAGGGCTCCTGATTGGCTTATTATGTTGGGGGATGGTAGTTTGCTTAAGGAGAGGGAAAAATGCCTTGCTGCTGATTGGCTGTATGTAGCATACCTTGCGTGTGAGGGGGCTGCTGGGTGCTGAGGCCGTGCTGTACAGGCTCAGGCTGGAATTGGAGCGGCTGACGCCCAGCGGCTTGGACATACTGTTGCTCTTGCGGGAGGTGCTGAATGAGCCAGAGGTGAGGTATTTTTCCTTTATCTTCAGGTTGGTTCTCCCTTTCACTAAGGAGAAGTAGGGAAGACAACATGGTTCATAGAAATAACAACAAAATGACAATTCATGAGCCAATTGCTGTATTTTTTACCCCTCTAGATGGTGCTGTTGGCTTTGGAGCATGCATTGTGCCCCTTTTTTGGACAGCGAGCACCATCTAGTTGAGTAAAAAAATACAGCAAATGGTTCATGAAGTGTCATTCTGTCCATCACTATTTGATAGGTTACAGGGCTGAGAAATGCCACAGGGTAAAGATGGGAATAAATAAATAAAAGAATTCATTATATTACATTTCAATAAATAATGTGGACACGACAAATCCCCCAAAACACAAAGCTAACTAAAACCTGTGCATGCTGAACACACTGCAAAATCTTCCCTCTAAAGGTTGTACCTCTTACCTCTACAAGGATCATTCTTAACCAGGAACTCGTCCAGCGCGGTCCAGCCTCCACCCACACGCACCATCAGGGTGCTGCGTAGAATCCGCACCATCCGCAGTTGTTGCGAGTCCCCAAACTGCAGCCACAAAGAGTTGCTGAGGAGTGTGCTCAACCCCCACCCGTCCCCAAACACAGGCTGAATCCCTCAGGTCTGTAGTCAGACTGTAGCTTGACTGTATTAGCTGCATTCACTTCATTCATATTCATGTATAACATGCAATTTTCATAAGTGCACTGCCTGGGACCTCACGTACCCGATAACGATTGGCGCTGATCTGCTCCACCTGGAACCTCTTTGGGCAGTTACACTGGGATACCTGCCGACTCACCTGGGGGATGAGATGGGGACAGTCAGCAAGGCAATTCTGCTGCCTGACTAACTGTAAAGCGTGCTACCAGACCCAAATGCTTGCCTCTGAAGTCACTCTGTGATCAATACCTTTCTCTGAGTTTTTAGCATGAAAAATAAACAGAACTGCAATTTCCTACAGCAATACTCACCTCAAATAATGCCGAAAATGTAAACTAAAATGCCGAAAGAACTGCCTTCCGCACTATATTCATGAGCTTAATGTCTGGTTGATATGTCAGAATGATGGCGATAAAATAAGCAGATGTCAGTTTGCATGTATGACTATAATTTTTAGGTTGTTGGCTGACACCAACATGGTAAAGCGATGACTAGTTTCTGTACTGGTTCAGTGGACAATGAATGCAAGTCTCATGGAAACAGTCTGAGTTACATGCAGTCAACAAATTCACCTCTTCATTGATCTGGTCTGCGTCCAGCGGCCTTCGGTAGGGATCTCTGCTGGGGTGGAGTGTGCTTACAAACTCGTAGTAGTCAATGTAGCCGTCTCCGTTGATATCAAAGATATTAGCGACTGCAGCCATTTCCAGAGAGTTTGTGGGGAATTCTGAAAACCAGGGGAAGCAGACCATTTTTACAAATGCTGCATACTTATAAGGAAGGACTACTGATGAGCTAGATAAAGGACTGGTAAATAAATACGACTAGTCAAATGACGAGTAAATATATTGTTGGGATGACTAGGGAATGTACTATGGAGATGAATTGTGAATGTTCGGGGTCAGCAGTAGCTCACTGGAGGCCAGCACACTGTCAATGAAGGCCTTCTGAGTGATGCGGCCATCCTGATCCTTGTCGATTCCCCGGAAGACATCCAGGATGCGGGATTTCAGGTGGCTGATCCACTGGGTGTACCGCTTCCGCCAGACTTCAAAGTCAAAGTTGGCAAACTCTTCCATCTGCCAAGAAATACAACCGGAAGCCTTATTAATGAAAGATCGACCATCTAAAGACTAATAAAGAATTTGCACACATTTTTTTGAATAGTTTACTATTAATAAGAAATAAAATATTTATTTGTGACTGTGGAAAGATAGATTTTAATAGTCAAAGCAACCTTCTATATACAGTGGATATTAAAAGGGTACACACCCCTATTAAAATGCCAGGTTTTTGTGATGTAAAAAAATGAGACCAACATAATCATTTCATAACTTTTCCGACCTTTAATGTGACCTATAACCTGTACAATTCAACTGAAAAACAAAGAAATCTGTTAGGGGGGAGAAAATGACTAGGTGACATAGTTATTGGCATTAAGGGTATTTTTATTGCTTATTAATATGATTAAATAGGTTCTGTAAGGGTTGCATAAGTGTGCACACCCTTAAACTAATACTTTGTTGAAGCACCTTTTCATTTAAATACAGCTGGGAAATAATCCAGTATTAGATTAAATTAATGTACAGATTATTGCTGTCCAGTGATAATATCTAATAATAATATCATTAGCAAGACCATGAAAATAATAGATAAGTTGAAAATATCTGCGTTAACTCTAAGATAATTTAGAACAAATGCTGTTTCGATGCCATGATAGACCAGACTAAAATGTTTCATGAAGGTTTTTTGTTCATAAAACACTCCTGAGGCAGGGGTTGATGACTCTCATAGCGTTCCTGAAACAGGAGCCACTGATGCTGGTTTTCTCATTCTTAGTTATGGAACATGATGACATTGAGGCGAGAATATAAGAGGGGCCCAGGACTGACACATCTGCGCCGCCTTGATGTCTCTACTCTGCGAAACACGAAAACATCCTAAACAATGAGAGGGGGCTGAGACAAGCGGCTGAAGCAGCTCAGTCCTGATCTGCATTTGTCAGTTATAGGATCCGTTACGCTGTACCGTTTTTGTCAAGCCAATCAAGCGCCTTATCGTCAATGAGCTGACCAACAGTAAATGTCTTACTGGACACAGATCACACACTGAGGAGAGCACATTCACAAAACTGAGGATTTGGCTGCTCATTATAAACATAGCTACCTTTTAAGGTCATTAATCTGTCCCACTACCCAGCTTCCATAGGTATTTATGACATCAGCCATTGCAAATTACAGAAATGTTCAGAAAAGCATTATAATAGCTTCATTGCCTGCTGTGGCCCTATGACATCTGGCCTCCTAATCATCCCCTGTATGTAATTGGTGGATTCTCTCCTGCCCCTTCATCCCCTTAGCTACTGTGTGGTGAGCGTACTGGGGCAGGATGGCTGCCGTCGCATCATCCAGGTGGGGGCTACACAGTGATGGTGGTAAAGTGGCTCCACATTGGATCTATAAAGCACTTTGGGTGTCTTGAAAAGTGCTATATAAATGCAACATTCATTCATTCATTCATTCATTCACAGTTTCCACCAAGTGTTAGCTGCATAAAACTGGACATGATGCTAGCTAGATCTGGTGAGTGATTTAATTAAAATAGTATATACTTTGCATAAAACCTATATAGCAAAACCAAATAAGTCGCTTTATATGTAGGCCTGTGTCTACTCCATTGGCACTGAGAAAAAGCTTACAAAGAGGTCACCTCTCGTAGCTTTTGCTGGTGCTCCTGAAGTCGGCCTTGTCGGGCTAAGGCCAGGAGCCACAGTCGCTTCCAGCAGCTGACCAGCTGGCACAGCTTGGGATTTTGGGGGTCCAGGGTCTCCAAGGGCAAAGTTGTCGGAGGCTGAAGTTTCTGGCAGCCCTTCCTCTCTAAAAACAAACAGCCAATCAGCGTGAGACATGCTGCCCATACTCATCTTCCTGTTGGTTCATAGGCAGTTGTGAGTTACTCCCCTTTCCTTGTTTGACGAATTTGTCACCCCTGGATATAAGATGCTAATATACAATTAATAAGATAAAAACTTGCTGTTGATACACAATGCAAATAAGCACTATGGCCATTCAAGGTGGTTTATGCAAATGTGTATTTAATTTCAATAGTAAACAGTGCAGCTCACTAACTTGCGGGCGTTTTACGGCTCGGGGATAGGAGCTGTTTCGGCACCATCTTCATTTTGCACGATTTTATGACACTCTCAACCTCAGGCAGCTTTCGATTCAGCTCATCCATGAAGACCTAGGAAGGACAAAAAAGACTTATTGAATTAACTTGAAGCCATTTGGTACAGTTCAACTGAGTAATTTTAAAGACACAAGTGTAGAATGAATCACACTGCTTTGCATGGCTGGCTTGTGCTTTTATGTTTGTTGTAGTGATGGCTGGCATTCTCACCTAACTTCTAATCAGACATATTAATAAGCAATAAAAATACCCTTAATGCCAAAAACCATTCATGTAACCTAAGGTCCACAAAATCAATCATGCTCAGAGATCTCCTTCCCATTATCTTCTGCATGGTGGGTAGATAATTCAGGGTTCCTGGGATTAAACACACACAGTGACAAAGGAGTTCCTCTTCACCATCTTTTCTAATTCCCAGTGGAACTCCTACCTCATGCTGAGTGATGAGCTCCTCGGTGCTCTCCATGCTTTCTGGTAGCCCCTCCTGGTCCCTCAGGACCAGCGACTCCTCAGCCAAGGATATCCAATCGAGCAGCCGTTGCACCTCCTCCCGCTCAGCCTCCAGTGCCGATAAGCCATTCCGGATTCGTTCACCCTGCTGCTGAGCCCATGTTTGCACCTGTAGCCAAAGGGAAATATGTCAATTTGCTGAACCTTTGACCAAAAGGTTGCTATTCCCAGATTCTAAGAGAGGCAGTAGTCAGTCCCCTGTCCCAGGACAGGCTGATTTTGAGCTGTTTCTTTAGACTTCTTCTTGAAGATATATGAAACTGAAAGCTGAGTAACTTCCTACTAAGCTAAGAGGGCTAGTTGAGAAACTATGCTAAAGGAGATAGTAAGGGAAGGGAATAGAACAGATGCTAAGCTACAAGTATGAAAAGAGATCCTTAGGTATGACAGCAGATGCTAAAGGTAGGATTAGATGTTATGCTAATGTAACAAAAAAGGAATGCTAAGTGGTCAGAAGAGATGTAACACTTAAAGGGCCACAGTTAAAACACTTAACAAACCACACTCAATGCAAAGCTAAGAGGTCAGGTAAGATGGTAAGCTGGAACGCCCAGGCAGTTTGTTTCTGGAGTTGTAGCCCAGCCCACCTCTTCCAGGCGGGTCTTAGTGACACTGATCCAGGATTTAATAGTAATGACAGAATCAGGATGGCAGGCTGATAGGATCTCCTCCCCAAGGGCACGGATGCTATCTAGCTCCATCTCCTGGCACTGCAGTGAGTTCATCGACTCCTGTATAGACAGAGGGAAAGATAAGTCCTGTCACTGCTGACATATAATCGAAAGGTCGCAAGTTCCAGGCTAGAAGTATATTATTATACCCTGAATTATTGAAGTAGGTTGTTCAGTGTGTTAATGGATTGAGGTTTAAACCTGTATTTAAGTCACTATGGACAAAGGCATTTGCTTGTTATAGAGATATTCTTCTGGGGCTCATGACTGGAACCTCACTCCCACACCTGGTGCTGCTTGTGGAACACCAGCAGGGCGTCCTCTTCCTCTGGGATGGGCCCGTACTTCAAAGTCCTCTCCACATCTGAGAGGTGCTCCAGAAAGGAGTGCACCCTGCGATCAAACTCCTCTGCCTGTGAGGGTATATTGCAGGATTTTTCTCATAAACAGCACAGATGCCCCCCTACCCTCCTGAAACATCCCATCCACCGGAATCCTTGAATGAAGGCTCACCTGTCGGAGGGCGTCTTCCAGCCTTGCCTGCTTGGATACGGAGAGCTTGCAAACTGTCTCCCAACGCCCATCAAGCTCCTCCATCTGCTCGAGTAGCCAACGGCTGTCCGCCATGCTGCTTTTGGTCAGGTCCCTCACAGAACGCTTCAAAGTCTTAATACAACCCGCTCTCTTCCCCAACTCTTTCTGAAACACCTGCATTACCACAGAAATGGGTTTTACTATCTGAGCACCAGGGGAGGACTAATTAGCTTCTGCTCATTCTTTTCTCATACTGCCACAAAAATTGCTTTCTACAAAATAATCAAATGAGATGTACCTTATGCTTGTCTATAAGATTGTTCACCAGGTCCTTTTCTCCCCCAACGGGCATGTCCTCAGCCAGCTGCGGCTCAGCCCTAAGCAACCAGTCCATCAGCGCCTGAAGGGCGTCTGTGAATCTGCCTGAAAACAACAGTGCTTCTTCCAGCTTGTGTTGCCTGAAAATAAAAAAATGTATGTGTCAATATATTAATATATATTGGTATATATATATTATTATATATTTACTCAGTTTCAAAGATGGCCGCTCCCTTAAGGCATATCAGGTAGATCCTTCAAATTGGCCTGACCTCTCCATGGATTTCCCGTTGATGGTATCCCATGAGTCTCGGAGCTCTGACACGAGGTCCGCCAACTGCTGCCTGTCCGCGGGGCTCTGGGATTTCTCAAGCAGGGCCCGTCCACTCTTCAGGGTGGCCTCATACATGGGCCTCTTAAGCCTCAGAAGCTTCTGGAATTCCTGGGTATATGCATAGACATAAATAATTTAAACACCCACCAGAATGTGCCTAGAATTATTTGTTGAGGAGATCATTTATGATTTTTGGTGTGGACATTTTTAATATGGTTTTACTGGGTTGCCAGCTCTCACGCATCTGGTGTGACACGCATGAAATCTTACAGTAAATCTATATTATTCAATAATAAACCTAAAATTATATAAAATTACCTACATCAAAAGGTGTTGGGGTAGTTTGCAAACTCTAGAGACTATTTACAAGGTAACTAAACTGTTACATACATGCAAATGTATGTGCAGACTTGTCTCAAATTGAAAATCTCACGCCAGCCAGCTGACCAAAGTTGACAACCCTGGTTTTATAGATTTAAACATTTAGGAAATGATTTCTGATAAAATGCATGTGGTGGTGATGTCCCATAACCCATAGGCCTCAGATGCCAGTAGATTATATCTTCTGTAACGTGTCGTTTTCCTCATTTAAATGAATGTCATTGTGTGTTCAAATCTGTCGCGTTTCATGACCAGCAGATAGACCCTGTAAATCAGAAGGCTTTCAGTCCACAGGCTCGGGCTGAGCAGCCAACCTTCTGCTCTGCCAGCTGCTGCTTTATTTCTTCATGGGACACAGCGATCTCTTTATGTGTATCCAGTGTCTGCTCCACCTCCATCATCCAGTCCACTAGGAGGCGCCATGACTCGTTGAACTGCAATTGACACAATGATTCATTGAGGGATTCACTACGTAAGAAGAGGTTTACAAACGAGAGGAGGCCATTCGGCCCATCAAGTTCGCCAATAACGTCAATTCAACTAATAACTTAAAGTTGTTAAAATTTTATCTAGCACTGATTTAAAGGAACCCACAGTTTTAGCTTGTACTACACTAACAGGAAGCCTACTCCACACTCTAACTACACGCTGTGTAAAGAAGTGCTTTCTCAAATCTAGTTAAAATGTTCTCCCACTAATTTCCACGTATGGCCACAAGTTCTTCTATTTGAACTAACATTGAAATAACTATTTGGTTGCATCCAGACCTGTTAGAATCTTATATACCTATACTACAGCAGCTCTTCATGATTATGTTTCACGTGGATCGAGAACATGGAGTGACAGGCTGTGAGAGACACTACCTGCTTGGCGTGCTTCTTGACCTCCTCCAGTGAGGCAGTCCTCTCAGCAACCCGCTGCTGGAGCTTCTCATAGCGGGTCTGCACAGTCATCACCAAGTTCTGCACCACATTACTGTCCTCCTTCCTGCTGAGCTCCTTCAGGCGGGATGCCGCACTCTCCACTCGGGCTTTTTTCTCGCCGTAGGCCTGCACCTCACTCACCAACGTCTGACCCGGCACACACATACACACATGTTTGTTTTTAAATTTCTGTGGGGACTCTCTGTGGGCAAAACCCAAATCCCAACCCAGCCCTAACCTTAACCATAAGTAACCAAACAAAATACAAGACTTTTGGCATTTGAAGCTTTTTAAATTCAGTCACAAATTTCTAGAAAATTGAGTTTCCCCTTGTGGGGACTGAAAAAAATGTCAAAATAAGGTTTTTATCACATTGTGGGGTCATCTTGTCCCCAGAATGTAATATATATTACCCACTATTGTTGAGAAGGTTGATGGGGGACTGCAGTTGTGGAACTGAACCAGCCACTCCCTCTGCTGTACTATATTACACTCTCTCAGTCAGCAAAAGACATGTCTTTCTTATAGACTAACAGATCACATAGCCAGACCTGTCATGTCACCAGCTCTTCCTGAACCAGTCTGAATAGCAAAGTCCAAAGCGACAAGCCCTGACTCACCCTGTGGTCCTGCAGCTGAACACAGACAGTGTCCAGGAGGTAGCTGGGTGTTTGCAGGGCACTGATGGCCTCCTCACACTGGGCCATCTTGGTCAGCAGGTCCTGGACAGTGCTGTGAAACTCCTTCGCCAGACTCAGTCCCTCAGTCAACTTAGCCTGGGGACCGCAAGACTTAATTAATGTTATATTAGCTGTTTAAGCTTCTCTTAGCTGGTAAAGACTGAAACCTCTCACAAAACAGGAATCTACATATATATATAACAAAAATGTGGCTGCAGTGGGTATCTGAGCAAGCACACAAAGTAAGGCAGGGGACAACATGGAGGTGTAGAGAACATGCCATGGAATTTTACATCAGCTATTTGAAGACTAATCAGTTATGATTTGGGTTAATAATCGGATTGCTTTGTGACTAACTTCCTCATTAAATTAAGGTTGTAAACTGTGTGTAAGAGGTCATTGCATCCCTGTTTGGCACTCTGTGCTCCTCCTTATCATCATTTTTAATTCTATAGCCCATAGGATTCATTTGTTTTTGTCTGTTTTGGGTCTCTATGACTGAGAAGGGGTCTGAGAGACCGCCATCATACCAGTGTACAAAGTTGCTTACGCCTGTTTATACTAATTTCTAATATGCCATGGAATTCAGCTTTGTGCAGCTGGACACTTGGTGATCATGCTGGCTTTCTCTTTTTATTAGTGGTTAAAGCCTAGAATACATAACTGCGGTCAGGGCTGGTCAGGGCAGGGCAGGGCCTATAAGTGACATAGGCAGCCACCTAGGGCAGCAACTTCTGAGGGGGCGCCGACTTGGCAGCCAATTTCCCTTTGCCTCGGACGGGGGACACCAGCAGTGATGCTGGCCTGGGTGCTACAACGGCTAGAACTGGTACTGATTGCAGAATTAACCTGGTGGATTCTTTGGCAATTCTTCAACTAGATTAAAGGTATGACCCAGCAGCCTCACCCATTGACCTCCCGTGGTATTTAACGATAATTCTCTAAAATACTTTCTAACACACCCACAGCTCTGCACTGGGTGATTGATGGATTGTTCAGCACAGTTGAAGTTAGTATTTTGAGAAGTTCCACAGCACCAGGCATTAGCACAGATGATGAGGAGCTGTACCTTTCTCTCCTGCATTTTGCTGAAGACAGTCTCCCACTTCTGCTCCAGTATGCACAGACTGTGCTCTGTACTGGAGCCTCGGGCAACATCATAGTTCTCCAGAAGCCGGTGGATGGTGCCCCTCACAGTCTCATAGGTCTGCAGTTTGGACTCCATCTCTTTGCACATCTCCTGGAGAGGCGGGACATACAGACATCAGAGCTCATTCCTTCATCTCTTACTAATAAATGTAAATTACATATACCTGTTAACACACATGCACTCCCTTTTCTGGTGACTGACTTATTAATGTACGATGTTACAAGCTGTTCACCACTGCATTTCTGGTATACATTTTGTTAACAAATGCCTGTTGTGTTACGAGGTGTGTCATGTTACCAGATGTGCGTTGAGCCTCTCGTTGGCCGTCTCAGGAAGCCCCCACACCAGCCTGGATGATGACAACCTCAGCTCTGTGTTTTCCAGCCACTGCAGCAGGTCCTGGATTTCCATTGTAACATCCTGAACCTGGAGATAAATGTTCAATCAGCCAATCAACTAAACTGTCAATGTCTCCATTGAGAGAACCCTGTATATATCTACAATATACACTAGTGTGCCAAAATTGTGAAAACACCTAGCATTTTTTGCATTACACAAATATTGGCAGTGACATTGATAAACAATCAAAGAAATATCATACATCGGATGATTAAATAAGTAAGTGGAGCAACAATTGAATGCAGTTCTGCAATCTCTAAAAACTGGAAGTACAATTTATGCCACTAGTGCATCTACTGATAATCACACAACTTAATTATTTACTGACACTAGAGAGCGGCACAGGCCATAAAATGTGAAACATTATTTACCTGGTTCTCTTCTCTACCTCTAGTTTACTTTTGGGAACATTATACCTGTACTTTTAACCTTCAATACTTTCTCTCCACTCTTCCACTACTGTACCTGAACTACTCACAGTGCAGTATTTACATATGATCCGCTCTTTACTGTGGTACCTGGCTCAGGTTGTTCTCCAACTCTAGCTGCCTCCTCTCGGTCTCACAGCGCACATACTCCCAGCGTTCATTGAGCTGTTCTAGCTTGGCCTGAAGACCATGAGGGCTGTCACCAGACCCAGCCTCCAAAAGCTCACGGCCCACCCGGTTCAGGGACTCCACAGTCCGCACGTGTGACATCACATCATTCCGTAGAACCTAGGGAGTAACAATGACCTTGTTTGTTCTGGTTTGTGGAGAAGGCACTTTGCTGACAGACAGGGTGACTCCAGTTGTACCTTGTGCTTGGCTAACTCGATCTCACAGATCTGCAAGTCGATGCTGATTGGCCGAGGGCCCTGCAGAAGGTCTGCTGTGTGGGAAAGCCAGGTGTGCAGCTCATCCAGGGTGTTCTGGAACTGACCCAGGCCTAGGAGAGCACACTCCAGCTGGTGCTGAAATGCCATGGTGGTAAAGCCGTCATTACGTGACACATTCTGTTTCAACAATGACCTAACTATGTGTGACCAGAATCCAAACATGCTGTTTTCCAAGTATTCCCAATGTATATTATGTGGGAAATTATCCATCCATTCATTGGAATGGATTTGGTTAGCTTCTGGGACACAGAGGTCTCAGTTACCTGTCTGCTCACTGTCTCCCCCTCCAGGCCATCCCAACGCCGGCGGAAGTCCTCCAAAGGTGACATAGAGCCCGGTGTCTCATGGCCCGGCGGGAGACGGCAGACAAAGCGGTGGTTGAGGCTCTCCATCTCGATCTTCTTCTGGTACAGCTCCCGTTTAAATGCCTAGGTGGGGCAAGCTCAGTGTCAATCTATCTCTAAGTAATGGTCAGTAATAGGATGTAAAGCAAACTGGACATTATACATATAAGGCAAAGTGGATGCATCTACATTGAAGACATATGCTCATTCGGCTCACCTTCAAGTCACACAGTTGTTGTTTCACAGCCTCCAAGTCAGTCTCTACCAGGAACTCTTCTGTGGACTTCAGCTCAGCAGATCTAAGCCACTCAAAGAGTCCCTGCAGAGCACAGAATTGACCTTAATCTCAAATGTTCTCAAAAGTTAATGTGGTAGCTTCTTAACTCATTATTTCAACCTACATGATGGGGTTACTGCTGTTTTCAGTTATGTACTGTACACAGAGCCACCAAATTTCAGACATTAATTGTACAACCCATATTATGCAATGTTTATAGGAGAATTTAAATGCCTGTGCTGAGTAGATGTGTGAAATCCTACTTGTTCTGAGGCATGTAAATTCACAAACACATTAGCTTGATAATCAGAGGTCCCCAACTTTTTTCCCCAAGGACTAAATTCCATCAGCAGCACATAGCCAAGGTCCACTGCATCCAAAAAAAGTTCCAAATGGGGGGAGAGGTGGGGGATATCACACGGTCCGGATGCAGCGCGGAATTCGCCAGTTGGAGACCACTGTGATAAATTAATAATGTTTATGAAAAAACAGTATGCTGCTTCTTCCCGTTCCAAAGCCGATTGATAAGAACTTTATGCATGGTACCATAAAAAGTAAAAAGTGAAGGCGTTTTTGCATTTATAAGCACTATCTACCCACTCAAATGTCACCTGCTTACAAATAGTATATAGAATTTATGTAATTCTCCTTTGCATATTTAAATAATAACCGAAAGGATTGACGCTATCAGTCAGTATCGTCTGGATAATAGATAACGGAGCTCATTGATCGAAAACGCGAAACTCATTCCCACTAGCAGCAGTCCTCAAGTATGAAGCATGTTGGCCTGGAGAAGTGGTTCATTTAACAAATTTAATTAAAAAAAAGCTTATTTAAAAAGTATAATTAATTCTCAGTGGAACACAGAAGCCTGCTGACTAGTTCAGACAATATTAATCGGAAGAGAGACTCTGGGCTTTAGCTCAACTGAAGTTCAATAATTTTACAGTGAAGGTCATAAGAACCATTAGCTTTACACTGGCAGGACCCAGCAAATTCTGTCAGACAGTCATCAGTAAAACACCAGGGAACAAAGTTCGCCTTCCGGCCAACGAGCTGAGAATGAAGATCGCGCTTTTCAATAGGCCTGCACTTTGGCTCGTCCAATGAGTGTCAGGCTCTGTGCCACCGTGGGCATGAATCTCAAATGGCTCCCACCTGCATGGTGTCCTGGTAGTGTAGCGCCACCTGCTGGGAGTTCTCCAGCTTGCTATGGCACTCTGTCCACAGCTTGCTCAGGTTGTTCCACGTACCATACAGCTGTAAAATCAGATACAGCCTTGACGTCAAGCAAGCCTGCAGCGATGTATTATTCACAGATGCTGGCTCTGAAATGGGAACTCTCACCTCATCTAAACACTTAGTGACGTCTGGCTTGTCAATGTCCCCACATGCTGACATCAGATCCATTCCCAGAATTCCCAGCGAGTCAAGGTCTCCCTGCAGGCTGTCGATGTCTTCCCTGAGGGCCTAGAGGACCGAAAAGTGAAGTGTGAGGAATCTTTGGAATGAGTTTGATCGGTTAAGGAACCAGACTGCAAACTGTGAACTGTGTCATCCGTTCCAGTCCTAAGAGTGACACTACTGCTCTGCTCTTTTACTAGGTATGTAACTTGAACCCGAAACAGAGATGCACAGTTGGGTGGCCCAGCACACCTGCATGCTCTCCAGGCTCTGCTGGATGGTCACTGGATCAGACCCATTCCCATTCAGGTCCAGCATTGCCTGCTGTATGTCGTTCAGTGCACCCGTCAGGTCGTTCACGTCCCCCCAGAACTTGGCAGCCAGATCCAAGAGATGGTGGAGCCACTTGTCCCTCTCCTGAGCTTGGGCCTGCACCTCCTGCAAGCGCCGCCCCAGGTCGCTCACCTGCTCTTGGATGGCTGCAGACGGTGAACAGTGTCATTGTCATTGCAATGCCTCAGTAAGTGATGTCAGGAGGGTCACAATTGGCTGATCATATTTTATTCAGTGTAAATAGCCAATGAAGGACTAGTCTTAGATACAGTACTGTGTAAAAGTCTTAGGCAGTCAAAGTCAATGTTTAAGGCTGTTCACCTTAACCACTTCAGTTCCCAAGCCTCTCCTCAGAGGCGTCCCAGCCATTCCATGTAATTGTTAAATTTCACTGCCAGCTCACTTAATTAATTAATTTAATTAGTGAAATTATATAATCAGGTATTGTATAGATAAATATGATATGCTAGTGGTTAAGTGAACAAACACGTGTGTATTGGAGGGTTCCTGCAAATACTGAGGTGACTTTAGGAGAGAGTTTTAAATAGCTAAGCTGACACACTTTGACCGACGAAACATCATAATTTAACACCAACATGAAGCATCATTTTCTTTGAGTGCCTAAAACCTCTGCACAGTACCGTGTTTGGTGTGGTTAGTAGGCTGATGGGTTGGTAAGAGTTTGGTAATAGCTATAGGATGTTTAATAGAAACATGGTACCCATAATACCCAAAGTCCTGTCAGAATGCCACAGGCTGCTATCATGGGGACCCACCCGTGCACACAGCACTGTCCCCGGCGGGATTCGTGCCGTCCAGGAGCTCGCGGGCCTGCGCTTCAATGGCACTTAGCCCCTGCCCCATTTTGCCCAGCTCAGCCAGTGTGAGTCGACTTTCCTGGAGCTGCTCCTGAATACGAGACGTTTGACCGCGCAGAGGCATGGGCGATTGCAGTCGGCTGCACAGACGCTCCAGGTTCTCTCCCAGAAGGGACATCCTCTCGCTGAGCTGCAAGGCAAGGAAAACACAAAGCCTAGTAACAACACAAAGGACAAGAGGAAACCCAGTAACAACACAAAGGACAAGAGGAAGCCCAGTAATAACATGAATGACAAGAGGAAGCCCAGTAATAACATGAGGGACAAGAGGGATCCCAGTAACAACATGAAGGACAAGAGGAAGCCCAGTAATAACATGAGGGACAAGAGGAATCCTAACAACAACATGAAGAACAAGAGGAAGCCCTGCAAAAACATGAGGGACAAGAGGAAGCCGAGTAACAACATGAAGGACAGGAGGAAGCCCAGTAATAACAAGAGGAACAAAAGGAATCCCGAAAACAGCACGAAGAACAAGAGGAAGCCCAATAACAACATGCAGCACATGCTCAAACTAACTTTTTTACTTCATCTCATCTCTCAAAAATATACATGCATTTATAATATGAAAAAATTAGAAGGAATAAAATGAAACATGAAAAATTTAGAATTAGGCCTAGGCTTTCTCATAAATATATAAGCATAATTATGGTTTTGCCAGTAGCATCTCGAATAAAGTCAGAGGTTTGAAGCTACCTGTGTGTAGCGAGGCAGGGACTCCTCCAGCAGGCTGGCCGCCTCCCATACCCGATCCCTGATGGCTCTGTGCCGCTCCTCAGCATCCACTGCCTGCTGGCGGAACTCCTCTCCCTGGGTGGGGCTGAGCTCGGACAGCCGACGGCTCACCAAGCCCAACCGTGAAATCAAGGGCTTGTGCTCTGCTATGGACTCCCTCAGACCCTTCGGCGGGGGAGCGGAATACCATTAGCACTGGGTAGCCGCAAGAAAGGCTTGCACAGAGTGGCCCACTATACTGTGTCCGCATTAAGCACCCTAACAGAAGGGTGTTAGCATTGACTGCACCACAGAAGGACATTAGGATTACAGTATCCAAAGAATCATGTTAGCATCGAGTGGACCACATTAGGACACAAATATTAGTGCTGAATTATCCAAAAGATGATTAGCGATCGACATTCCAAAGAAACATGTTAGCACTGAGCAGCTCATGAACTCACGTTAGTAGTCAACAGCCCAAAGATGCATGCTAGCACTGAGTAGCACAGTAAAACATGCTAGCACTGAGTAGCACAGTGAAACATGATAGCACTGAGTAGCACAGTGAAACATGATAGCACTGAGTAGCACAGTAAAACATACTAGCATTGAGTAGCCCAGTGAAACATGCTAGCACTGAGTAGCTCAGTGACACATGCTAGCACTGAGTAGCTCAGTAAAACATGATAGCACTGAACAGGTAATAGAAACACATTAAATTGAAAAAAGATGACATTCTACACCATACTATGCTGTTATTTTAATCAATGCAAAACACGTCACAGTTTATTTTTTTTATTTTTTTTCTACATTTACAATTATTTAGCAGACACTTTTGTCCAAAGCGACATACAAGTAAGGAAAGCTTATGGTCAGAGACCAAGGTCAGCCAGGGTCCCTTGAGAAGTTGGGGTTGAGGACCTTGCTCAAGGGCAAGAGCACAGCATAAAACAAATTGATCCAATTTGATGGTCCTGCTTGACCCAATTGAATATTACCAGGTATATAAAAAGGGATTCAACACTTCAGTTACATCAAGTGGTGAACTTTCCTCTACAATCTATAGTTGTGAGAACTTTCTGCAGTGGAGTCTTGGGTCTAGAAAAGAACCTGTCTCCTAATTCTGAAGGGATGTAAAGGGCAGGGAGCTCACCTGTAAGAGCTCCTGCTGTTCCCGGAAAGCCTCGTAGCTGATGGCTTTCAGTGAGAGCTGGCTGACCAGATCCTGGGTCTCTTGTAACCACGGTGACACCTCTGCGTAGCTCTCGGAGAACTGGGACAGGAGCGCCTGGGCATGCTCTAACTGCAGAACCACGTGAGAACTCGTGGTCGATATGGCCTGGCACTTCTCCTGCAGACTGTCAAGCTGTGACTGCACACAAACGACAAGGAGAAGCGCAAATCCTGATATATGGTTTGAATTTCTTTATATATCATCTACGTCCAATGAAAACCGCGCATGTCCGTTTTTTGATAGTGCCTTTGTTCTGTAGGTGGAATACGCCCATTTCTCCTCTGCCTACTGGTAGCATCTGACACCTAATTGACCAAAAAAAGATGTTTTATGAAGTCATCTATTTAGCTATTTTTTATGTTTCAACTAGTTAACATTTGTATTCAATGATGGTTGTTGTTATGGATTACTTCATATCACTAATTTTAACAACTTAACTATTAGCAGGATAGCTATGTAACTATCATTGCTGTTAATTATCAAAATATAGTGTGATTGGTCTTGCTGACAATTCATGTAAGTCCATTTAAAATTCTTAACTGTTCACTGATGACTGTAAAGACAGGTTTATATTAGTGGTGCTAACGGTGTCTCATTACATTGTATTATGTTTGTTTTGTTAAGCAGTTTCTGAGAAAACATTTTTTCATGCTCCTGAAATAATGGATTTTTAGAGATATGTGTTTTCATTGGATAGCAACAGTATGATGTGCTATATGAATGTGTGATTACGGTTTGTCATATTTATATTATTTACTGTATTACACAATAGTATTACCCTGTACAGTTATTACACTGTTCATATTTGATATGGTGAATGAGCTACAAAGAGGGCTGCTCTGGTGACAGTGGTTCTGTGGAGACGGTGCTGTAAAGTCTGTCCCGTTTTTCCTCGACACGTCGTAAATATCATGCCCCCACCTGTAGTTTCTCGTTTTCATCCCCTTCGCTGTAGCTTTGCAGGATTTCCGAGACCTTCGTCATCTTCTCGATGTTGAATCTGTGCTGCAGGATCTCCACAGCGAGAATCTGAATGCAGGTAATGCAAGCGATAAAAGTCTAAATCCACAAAAAGCATTTCACAATACTCTGTGCATTTATCATTCATTTTATTAAAGTTTTTTTTGTGCATGATTAAAACTCTTATTGCTGACACAGGCACCTTCTTTAACTGAAACGTGAAAATGGAAGAGGCGACTGTTTGTAACGGTACCTTTTGGTCATACAGCTGAGTGCAGATGACGTCGGGGTCGAGGCTCATGTTGCTCAACTCCTCTAGCTTGTGGGCGGTGTCCTCAAACCAGGCCAGCTCCTTCTCCACCGCCTGCTCCAGCTAACAACACGACAAGTATCTCCATCTTGCTGGTCCACCACCATTGATAAGTGATTCACATACTGTCACTGATGTATGAAGAATGGTGGGTGAACTGATTAATAATCAAGTATTATTCATTAGACGCCTTTATCCAAATGGGGTCAAACAATCCCTGGAGCGATTAACGGTCTTGCTGAAGGGTCAGATAACTCTGCCGACTCTGAGATGTGAACTGACGACTTTTCAATCACAGACACTATCCCACCCACACACTGCTATTTAGCATGAGGTGCTAAGTACTACTGTGGTTAAATACAAAAATACCAGAAAATAACAGTCCTGCAAGTCCAGTAATGCAGGTATTCATCTGTGGACGGTGTGTTATGAATCTTTGGAGCACATTCATAATTAGGTGTCTCACCCGAAGCCTTTCAGCGGCACAGAGGGCGCCCTCTCCGGGTGGGGGCTGGCTCCCCACACCCAGCAGCTCGCGCTCGATCCTCCCCAGCCAGAGGTGTAGCTCCTCCTGGCTGGAGGTGCAGCGCCGCGAAGCCTCCAGGGCCTGCTCCAGCCGTTGCAGGACGTCGGTCCCACCCAGGCTGAGCACAGAGTACCTGATCCTCAGACTGTCGGCCTTCTCTTGGACCAGCTGGGATTCCTCCTCTGCTAGGACGCACATTATTATCATTACTACCATGGAGATGCGTGGTGGTTTTATTTATCTAAAAATACATTGATTTTATACTATCTACAATTGCTTATCATACCAGGCTCTGCCTAACCTGTAATCTTGCCCCTTTTGCTGAACTGCCCAGCCATATAACACAGCAATTAAGTCTGTTTTTGCTGTACGGTAAATTATTTTGGGGTTTACTCAAAATTTTAGATATAACTGGCCAGAGGTCCTGGCCTGATGTGTAGATCCTGAACAGCTGGCTTTCTGAATTTATTTTGATTTGATAAAATGGTAGCCAGGTAGTCCATTTGAACTGACCCACCTGAAATCTTCTCCATGAGCTCATGGCCTCTCTGTCGAACGTCCTCAAGGTCAGCACCTTTAGATTTTATTTCTTCAATCACAGCCTGGAGATTCGAGAAGGAGTGCACTGAGCGAATGAACATGAGCCATGCAGATAGAGGAATTTACGCACTGGCCATACGGTGCACTACAATAACCGGATGATCACAGGCCAAGTCTGTTCATTATAGCACCCTCTTCAGGCCACTTCTGGCTGAAGCGTTGCCAGAATATAGCCAGCCATCCATCTCCCAGCAAGTCACCCTGATTGGCATCACAGGGGGCTTTGGAGCCTATCCCAGGCAGTACAGAGCAGACGGCAGGGCTACATGCTGGACAGGATGCCAGTACATTACAGCACACATACACACACAATGGGCAATTTAGAGAAGCCAATTAACCTAACTGCATGGCTTTAGACTGTGAGAGAAAAGCAGGGGAAACTCCATACACACAGTGTGGGGGTGGGGTCAGAACCCCCAGCTCAGGAGGCAATAGGGTAATACTGTGCAACCCTGTATTAAAGTATATAATATAAATACAAAATGCTAACACGTGTAAATATAAAGATGCATATTTCATTTACACTTATTCAGCAGGTGCTTTTACCCATGTAGAGTTGAGAAAGCAGGGTTAACCAGTCTCTGGGGCAATTGGGATTAAGGGGCTTGCGCAAGGGGACAAAGGCAACCACTGGATTTGAACCAACAACCTTCAGATCACAAGGCCTAATTGGCAGAGCCACACACCAGCCCCATATTGTTGAAAATTCCATACTTGATGGTTCTGGTTTCATCCTTTGTCTGTCCCGTTTACGCTCGCACCTCCCTGCCACCGGTTGTGCTGATATACCTTGGCACGTGCAGCAGCCTCCGGGATACGGCCCATCCCCCTCTCGGCAGAGCGGAGCTCTGACAAGCTCTGCTCGGCAGTCATGAGCCAGTGTTGGAAGGTGTCCGTGCTCTCCTGGAAGCGCTGTGCTCTTGGCAAGACCTGCTCCAGCCCCCCTCGCCTGTCGTTTGGAGCACAGCGAAAACTCAGTGACAAGGACCTCAGGGCGTTAGGCCGTGATCCACAGCAGGGGGACTCTTATACTCCCAGTTTGGCTCTTACAATGTTAATTGCGATCGACTCTATCTGTAATCCTCTAACATCTTATTATGTTGGGCACTCTAAGGCAATTATAGAAGAAAGCAACTTGTATCCAAATACACATCGTACTGAAAGTTCTGAAGATCAGAATTTGTTCCGACAACATTTTATAACCTGTGGCATGTTTTCTTTTTTTGTCACTGAGCTGCAGATTTGCTTTCAAACAGCTGTGATTTTAATATAAGCCGACAAGTAAGAACCTGATACCTGTTCTCTGCATGCTGGAGCAACGCCTCCCATTTTTTCTGCAGGCTGGATATCTGGTTTGCCACTGACTCCCTCCCCGCACTCTGGAATGCCTTGGCTAGCTGTGGCCCCTGTTTCACCATCAACTCCACACTGGGCCTCCTGTCCTCTAGGAGGCGCTGTAAGAGCTAATGGGACACAAGGGAGCATCAGTTCCTTTTGAGGCAAAACTCAAATCCTTTATATTCACTGTTCTAATATTTCTGTTGGCTCAGAGGAAATACAGTAGTGAATCAGGGAAAGGTATCTGTGCAGTAACTTTATCTTCACTGGCACAAAAAGATGAATAAGCCTTACATAAGGCAACCTCAGCTTAACCCTACGGTTTTCGTTGCTTCCTGTCAACCCCTGCATTTACACTTGTGAAAGGGATTTTGGGATTTTCCCACGGCAACGTGAGCACTGGTACACCATTACAATACCTGATAAGAAACACAATCCTGCCTGGTTTTGCCCTGGCAACTCTACGTGTACTCTTGCCAGCACATCAAGACCAGCTAATGTAACTGACCGGAATCCAAGTCTATAAATGTTTTTATCATGTATTTTGCTGCCTTCCCACATCAATAAATATTTTAAAATAGTGTATACCTCATGTATAACTTTAATTTAAGAATATTTGCAATATATATTTATAGAAAAATTATATTTTAAGCTACACAGAACTTATAAATATGCAACACTCTATTAGCTGTGAGTTAGACCCCAGCTAGGAACAATGTATAGCCATTAGCCAATAGCTGTTATGTCTCCACAGCACCATTTGTTGTATTGCTGTGTGAAAAGCATTGGGTTTACAGCTTTATTGTAGTTCTGATGGCAGGTTTCAACTCACCTAGGGAGCACACAATAGGAATAATTCCTGTCTTCTAAATCTGAAGGAAAAATGACTGACATTTTGGGGACAAGATATATGAACCTTCTTTGTAAAATCTACCAGTTCCAGTCTGAAAGCAAATCATTCCCAGGAACTGGACTGAAAACCCTTGTAGAAAATCCGACATGTAATGTGTAATGTGTGTGAAAATAAGCAAATGCTTATGCTTCCTTGGGAAATACCTTCTGTTCCTGGAGCTGTGCCTTCACCACCTTAACCTCTGAAGAAGGAGGCTTCTGATTGGCTATCAGCTCTTCTATCTCTGACACCCATGTCAGCAGCGTCTCTAGGGCCTGATGAAAGGTCTCTGAGTCTGCAAAGTCATCTTTGGGAGCCAAGGCCCGCAAACTCTGTAGCCATGAACAAAAAAACACATTCAGTCCTTATGCCATTATCAACACACACAAAGTGTATATATTTTTCGGAACACTAAACTTCAGGAATATCGTGGGGCATTGCTGGTTTGTTGGGTGAATATTGTTTATTGGCAACAATATTTTGAAGTAGATGTCTATTTTAGCGGTAAATGGGTCATAAGGCAGTAGAGAAGTAATGGTCTGACCTTCTTGTTAAGAGCATTCCATCTGTCCTGATTAGATTCCTGGTCTGAGCTGGAGTGTCCGTCGCTTTGTAGCTGTAAAACAGGCAATATGAGCATCATGAAACAATTTCAGCCTCTTGGTAAGAACGCATTTGGCCTTAGAGGCAACAGAAATGATAGTGCTCAGTTTTGACTTTTTCTTCCTGCTGGGCTACACATTTCTACTGCATCTACAAGGTTTGGATGCTGGTGATGTATTGACCTCAGTAAGTTCCTCAGCAGCTCCGGTAAGGACACGTACAGTCCTGGTGACCACCGGGTCGCCACCTTTGTCTCCGGATGGAAACTCAGTCACCTCCACAATCTCAGTCACGATGGTCTCCGTCACCTCTGTTACCTCTGTCACCTCCCGGGAGGAGAGTGTTCTCCATGACCAAGGACTTCCAGAGTTCCTCCTCTGGAAAGCCAGAGGCCTCTCTTCAGTCCCCTTCACCTGCTGTCCAGGGGGTGGCCTTCTGAGCCCAAAGTTACTCCCCTTAGTCAGGGTCCCATTGATAGGTGTTTTGGCTGGGGAAGGGGTGCCTGGCCGGGTACTGCTCAAGGGCAAAGAGGTGCTCCATGGTCTTTCTAACACAGGGCTCTGCGTGGCTGGTGTGTTTGGCTCTTGGGGCTCCTTCTTGGGCAGATACTCCTTCCTCGGTTTTGGTTGGTCTAGCTCCTCAGATTTGACCTGCTTGGACTTCTGACCCAGGCAGCTGGGCCGGCTGATGAGGTTTCCCATGATTCTACCGAGCTAGTGAGGTGCGCCGAATGGGACGAGCCTTGGGTCATGCATGCAAAGGCCTGTTTACTGCCTAAAAACAAGACAAGGGTGCTGTTTATAAACCCATCAGGTGATCCATCCCTCAAAACCTCCCAGTCACACCCTCACTTCAATATCTCCCATTTTGAACCAAATGAGGACATTTGAAATACATTTAATTTATTGACGTTACAGCATTAATAAAATGTCAGTAAAAGTACAATAAAAGACAACGAAAAACTAAATGATTCATATATCATGCATGACATTCATAATACATTTTTTCTGAAGTCACCTGAAGCTTAAAATAAATGTCCCCATTCCTACACACATCCAAGAAACACTGATAATTCAAATGCATAATGTTTCACTATGGTCCCTAAAAACTCATATGTTCAATCAAGGGGAACCATCTGGGTGTTTTACATTTTACTGGCAAGTGAACTATAAGTGTTTCTTTTTTAAAAAGGCATGAATGGACTGATCTCTTTTCCTGGTGATTCAAAATGGCCTCAGAAACCAACAGGCACTGGCTGGATCTGGTTGGATCTGGTTAGATTTGGTTACATCCAAGGGGGGGTGAAGACAAGGCCTTCACCGTTCTCAGTGCTGGAGCTCCAGGACCTGCATCGCCGTTGACAGTCCCCAGCTAAAGAATTGCACTGACAGGCTTGTCCGTTCAGGGGGAGGGGAGGAATCATCCAGGATACCCACTGCTCCTCCTGGCAGCCGAGGCCCCTGTTCCGGGCCAGCGCTGGTCCTCAGCTGGTGCCAGGACACCATTTAGCGCCTGATCGAATATGACAGGCATAAAACGCAGCTTCATTTCCGAGAGCCGGGGCCATCACAAAGAAAAGTCCTGGCTACCCGACAATGTAGCTGCATCACTGGGGCCGCATTGTCTGCGCCAAGCTGCTGCTCTTCCGCAGGGCTGCAGCGCATGTGAGCAAACACCACTGAAAAACTTCTGTCCAGAATAATCACCACCTTCAGACATTCCACTTGTGGCTTCGGTCATTTAAATAAACATCTACAGCCTAACTGCCTTTTAATAATTAGCTGAGTTTTTGAAGTTCCCTAAATGAAATGGGCTGTTTTTTTTGCCAAGGAGGGGTCAGCTGGCTATCCCATTATAATGGAAAGAGGCCCATGTTGGGGTAAGGGGGCAAAAAGCACTGTTCCTGGCTGCCAGTCAACCAGCGAAGGTCAGTGTGGGTCACCATCCGTCAATGCAGACCTAATTTGGGAAAGTCGCCTCTCGAGATGTAGTAGCATTTCAGAGATCGATGTCGCGTGAAGGTGGTTTTGCCCTTGGATGAACACGGGTTCACAAAATGCAAGATATTATTAGCAATTATATAGTACTGACCTAATTTTAACACTAATCTGATTGTACATTGGAAAGATAAGCGACGGTACCTGATTTTCTTTGGCTTGAA
>JAAGVU020000129.1:6413200-6472839 GCA_011763525.2 Mormyrus iriodes
GGGGCATGGCAGGATAGGGGTGATATGTGTGTGGGGGGGTGGGGGGACATGGCAGGATAGGGGTGATTTGTGTTTGTCTGTGAGGGGGTTGTGTGCTGGTTGAGCTACTTGAGGCTAGAATCGCAGTGGACAATAAAACACACACATGTGATTGGCATTTTCATAGTGCTCATGCCCCCCCCCCCAAATTGTAGACAGTCCTGCAAAGTGGTTTGGGGCTCCTAATGTCACCTTTTCCCACTTGGTGTAGTGGTCAAGAAATCTTTTTTTCTCACCTCATCTACAGATATTATTTCTGCAGTTCCAATAACCAAAGGATAAATAAAGCAATATTTTAGCATTGGCTAATGCTGTCTTTAAAGCTCGACTTTATGTTTTGACCTCCTGGCAGGGTCAATGCGCAGGATGTTCAGCAGTGTTTCATTCCAGGGGACTTTACATCACTCGCTCCAGTAAAAACAACTAGCAATGAAAAGCTGCGGGTCAGACCGGGCAGTAGGTGACGGGGGGACGGGCTGCTGAAAATGCTGCCGGCAGCCAACAGGAACACTGCTATGGCGTCGTGCCGAAAGTGCACCACCTGAACAAATTCCAGTGAAAGACTGACACACACAAGTCAGTTCAAACCACTAAAAATCTGCATGATATAAAATCTGGGTTAAACCAGTAAGGCTTCCAGATAGTGGCTTACTCAGAGGGGGCTTTATCTGGGAGAAGGGCTGGGGAGCGGGGGGCCTCACAAAGCAGCCCCCCCACCCAGAGCCGACTCCAACGGTAATCACACGACACAGGAAAGGGCGAGAGACGAGTCACTGCTAATTGGCAGATATTCTTTCCCGGGGATTTTTATTTGTACTGCCTCCAATCACACGGGGACGTTGTGGCAACAGTCCCATTCAAAAACATTCAACGGACTGGCAGTATTCATAATCACTCTCTCTTTGAAGTGTGAGTTATGCTAATCTGCCTGAGAAATCAGAGAATGATGTAAAGGAAAGTGTGTTAAATTTGAAGTTCAGATTTTGACATAAATTGGCAGTTGAGGTGAACGGTTTTGGAAGTGGGACGCTATTAATGCCATGGTAACCATTAGGGACCGGAACCATGAATTGAGTGACGTTCTGAGGACTGCTGTCAAAGTCTGACCTTGCAGCCTCTCGACTTCCCAGACGAGTCATTTGGGGGGGGGGGGGGAGGGTGGAAACCGCAATGTTTGCACGGTGCCATTAAGCAGCGTTGAGAAAAGAAGGAAGCTCTGTTCTTTCACCCTATTTATGGTCTCCAAATGGCTCCTATACAGGTTATGTATGCATGGTTATTTAAGATGCAGGGGTGGCCATGAACACAGGAGGTGAAGAACCATCAAGGGGGCAGAAAGGCCTTTTATCGCACCATTTTTCTTATGGAATGATGGCAACAGGAGGGAAGTTCTCCAAGCCAGTGTTGTCTAGCCAGTGGCCAGTGTCCTAGTCCCAGTGGAGTCACACTACACCCGATCTCCACCCAGACTCGCACATACTGAAACGTGAATAACGTTCTAAAGCGTTTCAGTGCTAACAGGTAGTGACACAATTGAACCCGCCGTGATGACATGGGGAGGTGGAGGGCTGGGCTCGGGGGGTGGGGTGATGTTGGGGGATTGAAGCCCCCCCATTGTGGCCGTGTGAGGCGAGCACCACCCCACCGCCAACAGCCGTTGAGCAGGCCGGCCGCATTAGCATGACAAAGCCGTGCGGTCGAACGCAGGGCCCGACAAAGCCGCAGCGAGATTAAAGTGCTGCCTGGTTCACACACGCTCCTGCGGGCAGGGAGAACGAAAGCGCGTGAACTTCTCCAGAATGCCACAATGCATCTGTGAACTTGACATCTGCATTCACCCAAGAGTGTGAATAAACAATATATAAATCCTCTGAAAGCTCCAGAAAAAAAAGTTCAAATAGCAGAGCAAGTCAGTTTATTCGATTGGACCATTATAATTAAGCTACATATATATATATATATATATATATATACACACATATATCATATCTCTTAAATGCTGATATTTCAGTACACTACTTTAATGTTTCTTGTCACTGAACACTTTAGCACCACTCACCAAGGTTAAGTTTTTTTTCTGTCACATTGCCCAATAATGCAACAACGTGAGATATAACATGCAATATTCTTTATAATATGGAATCTTATTTTGTATTTCAGTCTTTATTGGACTATTCATAAAATTGTCTGTCTATGCGGTCCATTATGTTTATCTGCTGTTGTATAGCGTGCTCTTATGTATATGTTTGTACATTGAGCCTGGATAAACGTAATTTCGTTCAGCTGTGCACTCCTGGCTGTGTGGTCTGAATGACAGTGAAGTTTGGTTCACTTCAGTTCAGTTCAGTTCAGCAAGTGTACCAGTGTATCATTAACTGATTATAAATTAACAGAAGCATTTATATTACAATTTCAAGGTGACAATGAAGAATTTTATGATATTAAGCAGAAATTTTAAATCCACTTTGTGAATGGTCACAAACACAAACATCCTCTGTTCCTGCAAGACATGAATGTGTGACATGTTTAAATAAATATGGTTGTGTCCGTTCTGCATATGGTGTTGATTTACTTAAAGGGCCAGCACCAGTGTGTAACACGCTTCAGTTAACAATGTAAGGCACATTATAATTAAGCATACTACAGATGAATGAGGATTTAGGTCTGACAATCCAGCCATCTGCCCTCCCATAAGGTAAGCTACATGCTTCTCCTGCCAGCGGCTTTATAGTCTCGGGCTTGAGTAGTCATCCTAATTGAGACACAGGTGTCCTTTAGAAGAGCTGAAATACAAGTCTCAATTAGTCCTCCCCATTGTATGACAGCTAACCCCCCCACCCCCCCAAACTCCACCCTCAAAGCATAGACTTTGCACGACTCGGCGTTCTTCCATCTGTGACGCGACGCTGGTGTTTTTCTGACATGACCTTTCCCTCAGAGGAGGACAGCGGTGAAGACAGGAAGCGGGTGTTCAGCGAGATTACAGCCCGTGATTCGCCGGTCTCCGACGGCGGTCTAACGCCCTTTCAGCGTGCTCTCTCATGTGTGCAGGCCGCCCTGATCGCCAGGCTCCCCGCCTGCCCCCCACACAAAAGAATCTGCCCCCCCATTCCAGAGGAGCCTCTCCCAGGCTGTGGGGGGGTGCATTTCCATCCATGATATCCCTCTGCAGTCTTTCTCTCTCTCTCTCTCTCACTCTCTCTCTGTGGTGACTTCCACTGCTGTCATCGCTCTCTTTCTTTACCTCTCTATCCCACGCTTAATATATTCCTCCTCTTCTTCTTCTCACCTTCACCATTTTCTGTCCTCTTCTTTCCTTCTAGAAACTTCTAGCACTTCTTTGCTCTAACAGTCCATTCCTCTGCCTAGCTTGCTGTCCCTTTGTCTCCCCCTTCCTGCCTCTTGCTCCCTCCTTCTGCTGCTCACTCGCTCCCTCTCAGTAAGATCCAGAGGCAGGGCTCACCACTGCTGGAGCAGTTGCTTTGGCCCCAGAAAGCCGATGGCTCAGGATGATTCACGCTGGGCACCGGAGACAGTGGCTTATGTAAAAGAGGACGGTCTGTTGCATTGGCATTGTCACAAGTCCCTCTGGCGTTTTCACAAGTCCCTCTGGCTTTATCTCGTGACATACAAAGGATCCCGGCCCACATAATTACTGACCTACAATAAGATGTATTACGGGTCTTGGGGCTGATTCACACAGTCATAGTCATACATTTTGTGTTGTCATGGGAACGACTGGCAAAGAGTTCCATCAATACGAATCTGTCCGAAATTAACCAGATGAGGTGCTATGGCTGATTAGCCAATTAAGCGGTAGCTGACAGCATAATTACAGTCTTCTTTGTGTGATCGGAGACCTTGAAGTAGCAGAAAGAGGGTGCCAGTATTGTGTCATCTTTGATTTTGGTAAAAAGGTCGATTGCTCCCACTTTCCTCATCTTGACATGTGCAGTTGAATAGCAAGCCATTGTCCAGCTTACCAGGACAAACACGCAGGTCTGCTTATCATAAAAATGAGCCTTAGCATGACAGCGCCCATCTCCTGCTAAGCTCACGGTCTTCTGTGTATGCTACAGGTGATCTGAGGCATTAACGGAGGCTGAGGCGATTATGCAGAAGCTGCTGTAACACGCCTTAAAGCACTTACACTTACTACCGAAACTATAAAGAAAACTTAATTAAAAAATTAAATTGTTTCATTCATTGTGAAGTCCACAATCACCACCAACATCACAATAATAATAATGTAATTATTATTATAGTGGTGCTATAATTGAGATCATTCTCAGAGTGATTTTTAAACGATAAACAAGTAAAAAATAACAACTCTGTAATAACTTTCACTACTTAGCTCTCCTACAAGGCACCAGGGGAACTCAGCAAAGCTGCCACCATTGCCATGACTAAGGGAAGCCATCAGCAGCAGAAAAGGTCTTGACATATCGTGCAACCTTTCACCAACAGAACACCTAGAGAAATGCAAATGCGATTATGGAGGTGGAAGAAAACTGACTGACCACCAGAGGGTCCACAGGGGGCAGCCTTCTCTCCATGTCCTTTAGCCAATGCCGCAGAGCCCGGATTTGACCTCTGAACTCAGCCTGCCATTGGCTCCACTCCTCCACATTGCTCCTAGATTAGGTGGGGTGGGGGATGGGGAGGGGTTTATTGGGAGTTTACACACAAGAATTTATTTGTAGCTCTAACTTGAATGGCTTCCAACCCATGTTAAAAAACTCCCAAATCATGTGTAAATACAAAACATCTGTTACATTGTTGCTGTAAATTCTCATCATAGACTTTGTAAACCCATTACAATATACACTTGGTGGCCAGTCTATTAGCATGACCTGCTTGTTAATGTAAACAATCTGTTCATCCAAACAGCGAATCACGTGGCTGCAACTGAATACATACAACAGGCAAGCAAGGGTCAAGTGGTTCAGTTATTCTTTGGCTAAGCGTTAAAATGGCTAAAATGTGTGACCTTAGCAATTTTGCTTATGGTGCTACTGTTGGTGCCACAAATGCGTCTCAGAAAGAAGAACCTTCCTGGGATTTCCACATGCTAGAGAACTCTAGTCTTTCTAGAGTTCAGAGAGGCACAACAAACAAAAAACAGCTATTCAGCAGCAGTTCTCTGACTGTAAGCACTATGTAAGTAAGAGCGAGGTCAGTGACGAATGGCCGGACTAAAGCTGATAGGAAGGCCTCAAGTGCACAAATAACAGCTCTGTACAGTAATACAGTAATGGTCTGCAGAATGGCCTCTCTGAACGCATAACTTGTTTGTCTTTGAAGACGTTCGGAAGGAAAAAGTGGGTCCTACTAGCTCATGGGAGTTTTACTTACACAAACATGTTCTGAGGGCAGAAAGAACAATGACTTCTGATTGGTTGGACCCACCTCCTCTACAATTTGATTGGTTATCACTCTGAACCAATCATTGTTCCTTCTGCCCTTATAACATGTTTGTGGAAGCAAAACTCCCATAAGCGTCCTACTAGCTAGGTGTGCCTAATAAAGTGAGTATAAAAATTCTCACATAAATGTAATACAATTAATCAGATAAATAATAAATTTTGAATGTACTACATTATAATTATAGTATATAATAAAAAATACCTTATTTTTATCCTCTAGGCTACAGTACATAACCTCTTTTACCTTAAGACACTTTTCCTCCTGCTCTTTAGCCAATATGTTTAAATCCCTTATATCTCTAACTAATGTCATCTTTGGGCACCCCTTTAGTCCTCCCAAGGTATGTTTTTGGCTTTCGTGTTTTAGTCTCCAAGCCTGGCCATTCGCACAAATCTCTGACTGCTCCTAACCTGCGGCTGCGTTCGAATGTCTGCTTTGTCAGGTTGCCAGCTTCTGCAGATGAGTGCAGCTCCACAAAGCAGGCCAGAGAGAGCAACACATTTTACCGTGCTGTGAGCCACCACTAACTGTAAGCAGTCCCTGGGTTAAGGATGACCTGTGTATGGACGACACAGACTGCCTATTATATTAAAAATTGAGATACAATGGTTTGTAATAAAAAAGACACTCACACCTTCGTGATACTCGTGATTGTGCGGCTTCAGCACTTTGTCGGCTTGAGGTACAGCACAGTACAGCACAGTACAGCACAGCACAGCACAGTATGCAGTTACATTTATTATTACTCTATTTATATACTTATTTTGTATATTACTACTTTTCCGACTTACCTACAGATTTGACTGCTTGTAATCTTACACGACATTAAATAAGCAGTTACCTAGCTAGCCTGCCACTTCCCGCTATTTTTGTGCCTGTTAGTTAGTTCCAATGATGAACTAATGCTAAGCTCTAATGAACTGTGCTGCTTCCACAGTGAAACGGCCCATCGGGAAGTATTGCTCAGTCTAGCTGGGAAATGATCCTTTCTGAAAAACAGCAATGGTATAAAGGAGGGGCTTCACTCATTCGACAGCGGATCTTTGTTTAGTCTGGCACAGGGAGCATATGTTTCAGTGTACTGTGAGTCTCAGATACCAGTTCTGTTCTTCTTTCACTTTAGATACTCCTGGCATCTTCCCATCACCCTAAATGGAAGAAAGAGAAAAATGTTTCTTAAACAACAACAACAACAACAACAACAATAATAATAATAATAATAATAATAATAATAATAATAATAGTCGATACACCTCTTGACATCCATTTTAAAAGTCCCTTTTCAGATAAGGGCAACAGTTAAATCATGATGTTACAACGGTTTGGAAACAAATGGTGCAATCACATACAAACTACTTGTAGTGTATGATTACAATTCAATAATAAATTATAATCAATAATATAAGAATAATAAAATATAATGATAAATAAATAAATAATACACAATAATAAATGAATAATAAATAAAATAATAATAAAATTAACTATAAAATTACAAACGGTTCCTTTTCGAGCTGTTAAACCCGCTGTTAAACCTCAGACAGAACTTCAGTGCTGAGAGTGATGACCACAACAGTCTAGTTTGGGATTTTGTTAGATTCAATATGTGAGACCGATGCCTTTGTGTAAAATATCTGCCTGGTACTGGAACTGAATCACTTAACTACTTTCACAGCTGTTGGACAAGTCTATTACCAAGTCACTTCACCTATTGTTATTAAGTGACGTCCTGGACTTCCTAAAGCAAGCAGGGGAGTTTAGCAGCAGGATACTTAGTGTGGAAGCGTACTTAAACTGAAACTGGAAGGTTGCTGTTTTGAATCACAACCTGCCTCAAGGACAGGTGCACAGCCCATTCAATCTCTAGGCAATTCATGAAGGAAGAGGAGGAGCTTTCTCAGGCATTTAGTGCCAGTCACACTGGGCATCAGTGCCTGCTTGCTTTACTTTCCAGCAAAGCAATGAAAGTTCAGGTCATTTCCTCCCTCTGACCAGACCACCCAGTCCTGTTGCTGAAAGCTCACGGTCTCTCCTGGTTTTCACAAACACTTATGTCTTTCATTAAAGTATTTACTAACGAGAGATGAAAGAAATGAGCTTGAGAAGCCAGTGCGCGGGAATCTCCCTCGCTGCCAGTCACTGATTGGTTGAAGCATCGGTGATTCCCATTACTAGGAATTACTTCCCTTGTTTAACTAGTTACTGAGGTTGGTGAGCTTGAAGACACTGAGACCCCAGGAAAGCACTGAGAATTTCTGAACTATACATAATCAGTCTGTTACTGAGATGCAGTGAGCTGAACAAGCTGAGCTTTAGGGATTGAGTAAAATGTCATCTATTATATTTGCAGTGTATTTAGTACAACGCATTTATACAGGATCATTCTTCATCTTAAGATATTTGACAGCTCGGGCCAGTTTCTGTACCTAAATATTCATTTCCTGAGCATTCACAGGTTTTTAGAAACACTTCTTGCATTATCCAAGTATGATTCAAAGAACATTAAAATGTGCCCTCTTATGGCAAACTGACATATTGCACCCTGGAAAATGTGACCAGGCTCATATAAAACTACAACAGCATTAGCATATACATACAGAACAACATAATCCCATAATTCCAAAAACATTCAAAATTACTTTTGTTTTGCTTATAATAATTTCAAACTGTAGTGTAAATGAGTAGCAAAAGCAGTGCAAATGGTATATTTTAAATTGAGTGTTTTCGTTTTTTAGCCCCCTCCCTCTGATAATGAACAGAGCACAAGTAAATCTGTTTTATAAGACATTTATTTACATTAAAATATAGCGTTATCCTCAAAACATACATCTTTAAGGCATGCCTTGCAATGCAAACTTTCTTCTTTCTTTCATTGGAAAAACCAGTCTGTTTGATACAATATTTGTCTTTAATCCTTAAACTACTTTTAAACTACAGAACTGAACTGTTGAGAAGAAACATCTACCCACGTTTATATTGCGTACTGCGTCTCTGTGTTAGTACAGCATGCAGAGCAACGGAAATACAGATATATATAAATACATATATATATATCTCAAAAAAAGATGGAAAATAAAACATGATTTACAGTCAAGTACTTCAAAGAGCAATGGAACATAAATGATAAAATAAAATCAGAGGCACAGAAGAAAAGAAGCGGTGGGGAAGCAGGGCATCATTTGAAATTATTACACACCAAAAATATTCCAGAGAAATGAACTTTTCTGAATTGTACAGCTTGAATACACACAGAATTAAAAATGTCTGCATTAATGAACTGTACTACGTCATGTAATGTTTGGCAACCCCCTTTCCTAACTTATTTTTATGATTAGTTGGGAAAATATTAGAGACAGAAATTACCGACACTGAGTTTTTCAGTATACTTTAACAGATCCACACCTTGCGGTATCAGAACTTGTTTTATAATGTGTTTGTGGTGGGGTGCTGCTAGCCACAAATGCTGTAAACCTCAATTAGCACCTTGATGTCTTTATTCATACTTTATATAGCAAAAATGAAAACATAAGACACTTAAGCCATGCTGGCTGGTATTAGACCGGAGGTTATTTTTTTGAATGAAGCCTATATAAAAGTCTCTTTTGATTGGTGAGTGAAAGGAGCACAGCAGCCAATGGTTTCAGGATGACCTCAGAGCATCAGCAACATTGACTCTCCATGTGTGGGAGATGAGGTGGAGGTGTAAAGGCACTGAAGGATGATCTACAAACAGAAATGAACGACATGAACAGAACTGAAACAAAACAAATTAAAATGAGGGGAAGGGCATCAAAAGCGATACGGAAGTATGCTGAGTGTAGCTCAAGGATTTAGGGAATAAACTGATACTGGGCCATTTAATTAAATGTAGTGATAGCTACTTTTACACAGAAATATTTTTTCATTAAGATATATATCAAATGTACAAGTAAACCAATAGCCAGTTACCTGGATATCTTGACAAGAAGGCCTTTGAGTTTTCCTGCTAAGATGTTGATCAATTCGAGCCATCCGCACACTCACACCTCCACCTTTGTGTCCAATGCTGGTCTATTAAAAAGACAAATTGCACAACATTTTATAACCAACCAATCACCATAAGGGAGAAACGCCATGCAGTCCCATCGACCAATCAGAATAGCCAATCCTGGCTGTGAGCCACAGAAGACCTGACGGGAAGTGTATTTTTAAAGATTTTATTAGTAATATAATATTTATTTAATCCTTAACAGAATACTAAAATCACTTTAGTGTTCTAAAGATTATTATAATAAAATTATTATAATAGCTTATAATTTAAACAATGTTATATTTCCAACAAAATATAAAATAGGTACCTGTATTTGCCGTTTTGTAAAGGGTACAGGCTAATAAAGGCTAGTGTCTTAATATCCAATTAATCAAATTTATGAATTCCATTTGAATGCATCCATCCACCCATCCATAGGGGCTTCTCCAGTACAGGTGGTGGTGACTATGGGAATATATATTACGCTGAAATTTACCGTACAACTAATCAAAGCTTATAAACAATTCTCAGTGTCTAATGCAAGTGAAAGAGGAAGAAACAGAAGCAGGCTAGCCTAAATCTCCTAAAACTCCAAATGAGCAAAACGCTGCTGCATCTAAAAAGGTCAGTCAAGATGATGGAGGAGAACCAACCGTAGAAAGACTGAAGAAAGATATGGAGGAGAGGACAGGATTGGCTAAACAGGGAGCAGGCTAGACGGGGGCTGGAGTCACTTACGATGACTAAAGTATAACTCTCAGTGTTGGTGAATGTAGGCACGATAAGCTTCAGTTTCAGTGGAGTCAGGAATCTTCTGAGGTCATCTCAAAATCTTCAGCTGATATCATTTAGGATCGCTTGATACAAAGTTTTTGAGGGTGGAAAGGGTGAACCAAACAAAAAAAAAAAAATAGTTTTGGTCAAAAATATTTGCTGGAGTTTTCCAATAATGTTAGGTGGCTTGGTGGTGCCAGGGGTCTGTGATGGGCGTTAGTGTTAGGCGCAATGCAGATAATTTGAGCAGGAAAATGATTGTACTGATGTATGCATTGCAGGATGGTTCAACAAACAAAGACTTCCCATCCTGGCATGTTGAAGCATTTTTATTCCAGTGATAAAATTTGTCGTCTTTATTCTGCTCTGCAGACAGCAAGCTAGTTATTTGTTATGTTTTGCTGGAAAGCCCTCACCTTATAAAATAACTCTGATCAAATATCTATACATGTACACAGTATAAAGCCATATATATATTTTTATTCGGATAAACAGCAACGCTTTTAATTCTGTGTTGGCATGTCCTACGAACAAGTCTCTCAAACTAAAACCAGAAAACTACATGAAAAAAAATACTTTCGTTTTTATATACTTTCCTTTTCTGTCAGATATAACTTTCTGGAAGAATCCTTACATGTAGTGTTAATCTTAATATACAATACAAAACAGTGTTATTTAACACCAACAAAGTGTCAAACGGAGCAATTCAAAACAAATTAAATGAGTTCCAGGACCTTACAAAATGCACTTTGTTGCACAAATAAACGAATCATAAAAATTAGATTTTCTCAGAATAAAAAATAAGCTCTAAAAGAAAAGGTGTCATTCTGAATATACACTGAATAAAGTGAGATATTTCTATATAACTATATCCAGCATTAATGCAATATGATTTAAGGCAACCACATGCAGAGCAGAATATTTTTCCTATAAATTATGCAGCTGACAAGTGCATTGGAAGCATTGTTACAAAGGTTTGTTGTTTCTCAAATCTGCAAGGCCTTGTTCATGATAACTAATGCAATGGCTTGGCTTAGTATCGGCGGCTGTAGGATGAAGAGCTGTAGGAAGAGGACGAGAAGTTCATGGTGAAACCAGAGCCAGTAGCATCGAAGCTTCCTCGTCTTGAGCCTGTTCTAGACCCGGTTCTTGATCCGCTCCGGGAACCCACAGCTGACCCAGCACCACTAGCATTGTAGGGGCTGTAGAGGCCTTTGCTGGACTGCGAGCATGCCTCGAGAAGACGCAAACCAGATCCCTCTTCAACCATGCTTCTGTCCATGGCATCTTTGTAGGATATCTTCAGTTTGGTTTTGGGGCAAGTCAGATATTTGTTATAGCCGCTCACGTCTCTCAGCTTCTGGGCAGTGCGTGTGTCCAAGGTACCCTTCCTGATAGCATCATCTAGAGAGACTCTGCCAGAAACATCAGGTTCGATTAATCCTCCAGTGAGGTACTGGACCTCAAGAAAACGCTGCCCAGCTTCATAATAAAGCCATCCTTTTTTCAAGGCTTGAGCAGCAGACATTTTAGTCTTGGTTCTAGGATCTTCAAATCCATTGAAAGCTTTCTGAGCTAGGTTGAGGCGATCGACCATTATCTTATCAACAAGGTTTTTGCCCACTGCATCAGCAACAGAGAATTTCTCCGCTGTGGTGGGGTCAATGATACCACCAGTGCATGCTTGGGCTTCAAGTAGTCTTTGACCAGAGATGTTGTCTAAAATGTTTCGATGCATAGCTTCAGTTACGGACACCTTCTCTAATGTGTCTGTATCCAGGATTCCAGCCACTGGGCCTGTTTCCTCAGTTGGATCATTCCATACTGTCATTGGGGTCTTAATGGATGGGACTGGACTCATGGGATAGGATGAAGTGGATCCAAATGAGGATGAACGGGATCGGAATCCACTCATGGTACCAGACAACATGTCAGCAAATTCTGTAATAGAAAGAGTGCCAGAACGATACTGATCCATGGCAGATTGATCAATGAGGCCTCTTGAAATAGCGTCATCTATGTCATATTGTCGTCCAGACCGTCTGTCAATGATCATGGACTTCACAGTCCCATCAGAGGAGGTAGTGGTGATTTCCTCCCATTCACACTCCTGCTCAGCAAGTTCCAGGTAGGTCTGATGGTCAATAAGTCCTTTGCGGTATGCCTCATATACAGACATCTCTTTGCCAGACTCTGGGTCCACAATGACCACTCTGCGTTTGCGAACAGAAGACTTGGATGATGTCTTCCTCTCTCGCTTCTTGTCCTTCAGAAGCAGGAGAACAAGGCCTGTTTCTGGGTCTGTAATACACCTCTCCATCAGCCCTAAGTAGGTGAGGTTCTCCTCAGTATTTGGGTCAAAGAATCCCTTGGTGTCGTCAGATGGATCAGAGAGAATTTCATTCATCTCTTCATCAAAGAGGCCACGGTTATAGGCCACCTCTACTGGAAGTCGATGACTTTCCTCTGGATCAATGATTCCGCCAGTAGCAATTTGAGCTTCCAGAAGCCGAATTCCGTGATCTTTCAAAATAAGACCTTTTTTCATAGCCTGGAATAAAGAGATAGTCTTTCCAGTGTATGGGTCTCTGTAACCTGTAACAGCGCGCTCAGCAGACAGAAGTTTGTCTTTGAACTCTGGTCCCACAATTCCCATCCTGACAGCTTCATTTACAGTCAGCTTTAGGTTCTTTATTGGGTCAATGACATATCCTGTGGCTGCCTGAGCTTCCAGCAGTTCAAAAGCGGTTCCAGGCCTGATCAAATTCTTTTTCATTGCTTGATAAACAGAAAATCGTTCCTTTGTAGACTCAATAAATACACCAGCAATACAACTTGTGCCTTCAAGGTATTTCTGGAGCCCCTTGCTGACCTCCTCAATAGTAACAAGGCCTTCATTTAGTTCTGTGACTGTCTTTTGGTCAATAATCTGAGAGCGTATCAATTCTTCTATAGTGATCTGCTTCCTAAGGCCCTTGAACAGTAATCTTCTGTCTGCTAGTGACAGCAGTCGCAATCCAGTGCCCTTGTCAATTTTGCACCTCTTAAGCAGTTGAGCATATGACAGTCTCTCTTCTGTGACAGGGTCAGTATAACCTTTAACATCTCCTGAAAGCTTTTCATTAATTTCTTTATTAATGTATCCACGCTGCATAGCGATATCAGTGGGAAGGTGGAAGTAGAATTCGGGATCCATGAGGCCACCTGTGGATACCTGAGCTTCCAGCAGTTTTAGGGCATAGTCCTCAGGAAGCAGGTCTTTCTTCATTGCTTGGAAAAGAGAAATAATTTTACCACTGTAAGGATCCTTATAACCAGTAACAGCTCTCTCAGCAGAGAGAAGTTTGTCGTGGAGCTCTGGACCCACAACACCTTTGCGGACAGCCTCATCAACAGTTAGCATTTCATTCCTGACTGGATCAATCATAAACCCTGTCGCTGCTTGAGCTTCCAGAAGACTAATAGCAATTTCAGGTTTCATTAGTCCTCTCTTCATGGCCTGATAAATACTGATTCTGTTGGAGGCATCAGACATCACCCCAGCAATGCTACCAGTGCCAAAAAGATACTGTTTCACTGTCTGCATTTCCATGACTTCTCGAATGGTTATTTTCTCTTGCTTCAGCAGATTGTAAGTCTCCAAGTCAATAATGTGAGCGTTATACAGTTCCTCAATGGTAACTCTGCGTCTGATTACGTCACAAGATGCAGCATGCCCACCCCTGATGATTTCTCTTTGCTCAATTATTTCTATAATGATGATGATCATCCGTTCCTTTGTGATTTTTCCGGACCGATATTCTTCAAGGAGTTTAAGTCTTTCTTCTTCAGGGAGCAGATCTGAGTTCATGATTTCCCATAGAGACATTGACTGCCCAGAATGACCTCCAAGTGGGATATCTATTTTAGTGTCAGCTAAGTCCTTCTGAGTTTGTTCCTCAGTGTACAGGTAAGTCTTCTCCACCACTGTGGGGGACTCTGGTTTTGAAATGCATAATAAACATAATCCTGTTCCAGGATCTCTCATGCACTTCTCCTTTAGCTGTTTATAAGTGACACTTTCCTCTGTGTTGGGGTCAGAGAATGCCTTGGTGTCATTTGTTGGCTCGGACAGAATCTTAAACATTGGTTTGCTGAGATAGCCACGCTCATAGGCTACCTCAACCGGCACTCTGTGACTATTGACAGGATCGATAACTCCTCCAGTGGCAATCTGAGCTTCAAGGAGAGGCACAGCATGCTCCTTCAAGATGAAGTCTTTCTGCATAGCTTGGAAGAGGGAGATCTTGTTACCTGTGTAGGGGTCATTGTAGCCAGTTACTGCTTTTTCAGCTGAAAGAAGTTTTTCATGAAGCTCAGGGCCAACCGTGCCTGCCTTTACAGCCTCATCCACAGTTAACAGCTGATTTGTCATTGGATCCACAATAAATCCAGTGGCGGCTTGCGCTTCGAGAAGTCCAAGGCCTGTGTTGTGTCTTAGCAGTTTTTTCTTCATTGCTTGGTAAATGCTAATCTTTTCTTTGGTTGGTTCAATGTAGATGCCAGCTATGCAGTCAGTGCCCTGCAAATAACTTTTAACTTTGTCAAATTCAGCAACATCTTTTGGGTATGTTTTGCCTTGCTGCAGCTCTTCAAATGTAGTTTTATCAATTATCTGGGAGTCAAACAACGATCTAGCTGGGACAGAAGCTCTGAGTCCCTTGAAAGTAACCTGTTCTTTTTTCTTTGATTCCTTCTCATCAATGATGGTGATGACAATCTTAATGATCTTTTCAATTGTCACCTTGCCAGATTTATATTGCCTGATCAGCTCAAGTCTCTGTTCCTCTGTTAGATACTCAGAGTTGATGAGCTCCCAAATAGTTACTTTCCTTCCCTTGAATGGCCCAGATGACACTTCTATGCTTGCCTGGTTGAAAGCCTCCTTAGTTTGTACATCTGTGTAAGTCTGAACATGTTTTGCATTGATGGCTTTCTCAGACAGAGGCAGAAGCTGAAGACCAGTCTCCTTGTCAGTGATGCACCTTTCCCGTAGCTGTAAGTATGTGACATTTTGCTGGGTGTTGGGGTCAAAAAAGCCCTTTGTGTCATCAGTTGGGTTGCTCAGAATCTGGTTTATTTCATCATCAAAATATCCCCGCTTGCAGGCAACATCATGAGGGATATGATAGCTTTTTACTGGGTCAATGATGCCACCAGTGGCCAACTGAGCTTCCAGCAGACGGATACCTTGGTCCCTGCTAATAAGTTCCTTCTTCATAGCTTCAAACAAAGAAACAGTTTTCCCGGTGTAGGGATCTTTGTAGCCAGTGACAGCTCTCTCTGCAGACCGCAACTTTTCATGTAGCTCAGGGCCAACAAGACCCTCTTTAACGGCTTCATCAACAGTTAACTTTTGATTTTTCACTGGGTCAAGGACAAACCCAGTTCCAGCTTGTGCCTCCAACAGATTTAAAGCTGGGCCAGGACTCAAAATATCTTTCTTCATGGCTTGATAGAATGGCATCTTCTCTTTTGTTGACTCAATGAACACTCCGGCTATACCATTAGTACCTTTCAGGGCCTTCTTTACTGGCTCCAGCTCAGAAACTTCTTTTACTGACTTGTTGCCCTTGTGAAGTTTGTTGTATAAGTCTTTGTCAATGATTTTGGAATCCAGAAGTTCAGTAGCAGGAACAGGCCCCCTGAGTCCATCAAATTCAATTTCTTTCTTTTTCTCTTTGTCTTCTACCACAGTAATAACAATCTTAATGATTTTTTCCACAGTGATTTTCCCTGTCCTGTACTGTCGGATTAGATCTTTCCTTTGGTCCTCAGTGAAATACTCAGAGTTGATAATTTCCCAAATGGTGATGTTCTTTCCCTTGAATCTTCCAAATGGAACCGATACAGTGGTCTTGCTGAAGACATCTTTTGTTTCCTCATCAGTGTATGTTCTATCACTTAAAGCAGCCTTCTCTGTAATGGGTAGTAGTAACAGGCCAGTTTCTGGGTCTTCTGTGCACCTTTCCAAAAGCTGTAAGTAAGTCAGATTTTCCTTAGTGTTTGGATCAAAGAACCCTTTTGTGTCATCTGTACAATCTAACAGAATTTTGTTCAGCTGTGCATCAAATTGACCTTGCTTGTAGGCTGTCTCAGTAGGCACACGATGGCTGTAAACTGGGTCAATGATTCCGCCAGTGGCTAACTGAGCTTCAAGCAGTCTAATGCCATGGTTTTCCACAATCAAACCTTTTTTCATGGCTTCAAAGAGGGAGATCTTTCCACCAGTATATGGATCCTTGTAACCAGTGACTGCTCGTTCAGCGGAGAGCATATTATGATGCAGTTCAGGCCCAATTAGGCCCTCCTTCACAGCTTCGTTGACACTAAGCTGCTTGTTCTTCACTGGGTCAATCATATATCCAGAGGCTGCCTGAGCTTCTAGAAGTATCAGTGCAGTGCCAGGTGTGATTTTCTTCTCTTTCATAGCTTGATAGACACTCATCTTTTGGTTAGGTTTGACCAAGATTCCTCCAATGCAATTGGTACCTTTAAGGTACTTCCGCAGGGTTTCATCCTGGCTGAGCTCCTGCACGGTGATTTTTCCTTTATTTAACTTATCAAAGTCCTTTTTGCTCAGTAAGCCAATGTCATACAGCCTGCTTGCAGGGACCTTCTCCCGAATTCCATCAAATGCCAGTGGTGAGACTCCATTCCTGTCAACATCATCCCTGCCACTCTGGCCATTGAAAATCTCCTTTGATGTTCCCACTGATGTTGCAAATACCAGTTCCGTTTCGGGGACTGATTCTGTTTGGATTTCAATCTCCCTTGTATGTGATACTACTGGTTTTTGAGCAACCTGAAGCTGTTGCAGTTTTTCACGGAGGTTCTTGTTCTCTTCAGCCAGCAGCTTCTCCTGCTCTAACCGCTTCTTTTCAAGCTCCTTCATCTCCTTCTGCTTATTGAGCATCTCGTCTTCTGCATCTGTTTGCTTCTTGAGAGCAGCATCCAAGTTTTCCTGAAGTTTTCTCTTCTCCTCCTCCATGGCTTTTCTTTGACGCTCTTGTTCATCCTTGAGGGTTCTTGCTTTTTTAACTTCTTCTTCAAACTGTTTTTCAAGCCTCCTTTTCTCCTCTTCGATGAGCTTCTCTTTTTTGAGCAACATCTCCTTCTCTGTTGTGAAAGTCTTCTGAAGGATTGTCATCTCATGTTCAATTTGTTCCTGCTGAGCATTTGCCATCTGTAAAAGAAGAATAAATAATTCTTTAATTAATGTAAAGTACTTCTTTAATTGCTACGGCAAAACACCAGATATTACAAGCTTGGGTGGCAAGATGGGACCACTTGGTCGCTAATGAACATTAATTAGATAATGAACATTTTATATAAAAAAGCATGAATTTTAGAAAATTCTTAAAAAGTATTTCCATTTTAACATAAAGCTTATTATACATATACAGTATTTGTAGCTCACAAAATGTACAGAATGTTACAGTGAACTTCATCAGTCATAGTTAAGTTAGTAGGAGAGACTGTTAAAAGAGCATAAATGGCACTTATAATAAAATTTTGGAAATGATACCTCCTTAGATTTATTTTGTAACTCTGAAGCCTCCCTTTTCAGTTTATCCTTTTCTTTTTCAAGCTCAGCAATGGCTTTTCGTAGTTCATCAGCCTCTTTGCTGCTCTGCAGTCTTTGCACTTCTAGTTTTTCCACGACATGGAGCTTTTCTTTATTCAACAGCTCAGTCTCATGCAGACGAGTGCTGATCTCATCTGCCTGCTTCCTGAACTTTTTGGCCTCCTCCTCTGCTTTTGACTGTGCGTCACTGAGTAAAGTCACCCTGAGTTTTAGTTCCTCGGCCTCAGCAGTGATCATCAGCTGCCGCTTGCGTTCAGCTTCCAGGGATTTCTGGAAGCCCTCGGTCTCCTCCTGTAAACGCTGTTGCATCAGCTGCTTGTCCTCCAACAGTTTCTGAGCCTGCTCCTGAGCCAGGTCCTTTTGTCTCTGGAGCATCTCTGCCTCTGCTCTCAGTTTTGAAGCCTCTTGGATGGCTACCATTTTCTCCTTCATCATCTTCTCTGCAAGTGCCCTCTGCTGGGAGAGGTCAGACTCTGCAATCTGCCTCATACGGGCAGCCTCCTGGGCCTCCACGCTGAGCCGAGCAGCTTTTTCTGCCAGCTTCTTCATGTTCTCAGCTTCCTCAGCCAAAAATTTCTCAGTGTTGTCCTTGTCTCTTTTGATCAGACGCTGGTTTTCCTCCTCAATTCTGAGCTTCAGTTTGACCAGTTCCTCCATCTGGATCTTAACTTTGAACAACTCTTCCTCCACTTGGGCCTTTTGCTTCATTGCATCAGTGACCTCATCTTTGAGGCGATGAAGCTCTTCATCCAAGAAAGACTTTTGTTTGTCTGTCTCATCCAGCTGAAGCTTGACCTTCGTCAGTTCTTGTTCGACTTGAGACTTTTGTTTTAATGTCTGCTCTGCAATCTTCTTGTGCTTTGCCATCTCAGTCTCCGCCTGTTCTTTCTGTTTGACAGCTGCTGCCTCAGCTTGGGCTCGCTTAACAGCCTCAAGTTCAGCCTCCTTCCTCAGTCGTTCCGCATCATCCTGTGCTTTAGCCTGTTTAGTGGCTTCTGCCTCTGCAGATTGCTTCTGGCGCTCTGCGTCCTCTGCCTGCTGGCGAAGGAGAGCAGCTTCCCTTTCAGCTTTCTCCTTGGCCTCCTCTGCTTCCTGGGCAAGCTTTCTGGCTTTTTCAAACTCCTCTTTCAGCTTGTTTTGAACTAGGCTGTCCTCCTTCTGCTGAACGAGCACACTTTGGACCTGGTGTTGTGCTGCAGAGCACTTCTGTGCAGCCTCTTTGGCCAAAACGATCTGCTTTTCAGCTTCTTTGTCAGCATCCTCCTTTTGCTTGTGAGCTTCGGCCGCTCTCTTCTTCAAGCGCTCCACTTCCTCCTGTGCTAGCTTACGCTGGCGTGCGGCTTCTTCTTCGGCAGCAGCGATCTTTTTCACTTTCTCTTCTGCTTCCTTCCTTCTGCTTTCCTCTTCCAGGGCCAGCTTGCGGAGCTTCTCTGCCTCCTTCTCTGCCTGGATCTTGCTTTGCTGAGTTTCTTCGGCAATGTTCTTCAGTTTGTTCAGCTCCAGCTCCAAGTCTAGTTTGCCAGAAGAGGCCTTCTCAAAATTAAGTTTAAGGATACGGATCTCCTCCTCCACAACCCTCCTTTGTTTGAGGGTTTCTTCTACGATTTGTTTCTGTCTTTCCAATTCAGTGTCAGAGGACTTCTTGAGCTGGTTAATCTTTTCCTCAATATCTTGCTTGTGCTGGGTTGCTTGGTCCTCAAGAGCCTTTCTCTGATAAGCTTCATCTTCAGCTTGTCTTCTCAATCTCTCATTCTCTGCCTCCTTTTCTTTGAGGGCAATCTCAGCTTCGGTTTTAAGTCGAGTAGCGTCATTGATGGCAGCTAGTTTCTCTTTCAGGATTCTCTCAGCTTCTGCTCTCTGTCTGGCAGCTTCCTCCTCTGCAATTTGCCGTTGTCTCTTTGCTTCTTCAGCAATTGACCGCAGTTTGGTTGCCTCCTCTGCCAGATCCCTCATCTTTGCAGCCTCGGCCTCAAGGAGTTGCTTGCTCTTTTCAGTGTTGGACATGGTCTCCTTCTCAGCCTTAGCCTTCAGCTGCAGAAGAATTTCCATTTCACTCCTCATTTTGGAAAGCTCATCTTCGAGTTGCTTTCTCTGTTGTTCAGCAGCACTGACTTCATTTTTAAGGCGGTAGAGTTCATCTTCAAGCACTGACCTTTGCTGCTCAGCATGGTCAAAGTCTGCTCTCAGGCGGATAAGTTCTTGTTCAGCGGAAAGCTTCTGCTCGGCTGTGCCTTCAGCCAGCTTGCGCTGTTTCTCCAGTTCTTGCTCAGCCATCTCCTTCTGCTTCAGGGCAGATTCCTCAGCCTTGGCTCTCCTCTTAGCTTCACGCTCAGCCTCCTCCTTCTGCTTCTCTGCCTCTTCTTGAGCTCTACTCTTCTTGTGAGCCTCCTCCTCAGCCTGGAGCCTCAAGCGGAGTGCTTCATTGGCTTTCTGCCTCCACTTCTCCAGCTCTTTTTCCGCTTCCTCCCTGCCTTTGTCAGCTTCTTCCTGCTGCCTTTTGAGACGTTCCGCCTCCTCCTGCAGCTGGATGACAGTGGTGTGCTCCTGCTTAAGTGACTCCTCAAGCTGTATTGTTTTCTCAGCGAAAGACATGCGTTTGCTCTGGAGTTCAGCGGCAGCACTTTTTTGTGCGGCATCGTGGGCCAGCTTGATCTGCCTTTCTTTTTCCACTTCGGCTTGTTTCATACGCCGCTCTGCTTCTTCAGCCTGCATCCTCAGCCTTTCCAGTTCATCCAGAGCCTTTTGCTTTTGCCTGGCAGCCTCCCTTTCCGCTTCTAACTTTAACTTCAGCTCATCCTCTGCCTTGTGCTTCTTTTGAGACTCCTCATGGACTTGCTTGCGGAGCTTCTCTGCTTCTTCCTGAGCAGTCTTCCGCAGGCGCTCCGCATCGTCTGCTCGGTCTCGAAGTTGCTGGAGCTCCGTCTCAGCTATGGTCTTCTGCTTCATGGTGGTCTCCAGCTGGAGCCTGATGATGCGGATCTCCTCCTCGACCTTCGTGCGGCACTGCAGGGCATCATCCACCTGCTGGCTCTTGAGCATGATCTGCTGCTCCGAGAGGCTCCTCAGCTCATGGAGCTGCTGCTGGATGTTCAGCTTCTGCTTCTCTGCATCCACAGCAACAACCTCCCTCTTGCTGACCTCCTCTTGCATGCGAAGCTTTAACTCCTGGGCCTCTTTCTCTGCCTTGGCGATGGCTTTCGCATGAGCCTCAGCTAACTGCTTCTGCTTCTCTAACTCAGCCTGCATCTCCGCCATTTTTCTCCTCTCTTCCTCCTTAAGTTTCTCAGCAGCTTTCTGTATTAGTGGAAGTAAATGGCAAAGAAAAATGAATTAGGGAACAATGGGTTAAATGTTAGACTGACGGATTGATTACAAACACATGCATGTGTAAGCTGGTAAGTTATTAGATTTTATAGATAGGCAAGTGCCGGTTTATACATGCTAGAAGACAGTTAACTTGATATATGAAGACATGTCAGACTTTTAGATAAGAAACTCAAGGCCATGTTACATTTAGGTAATGTGTGGAGGACAGAGACAGACATTAATTCACAGCACTTATATCAGTTATATCTCAGAGAGCAGATCAGCAGTTCAGCTAAATATATTGCGTCATGATTAAAGAGGTGCAATGAAAACAGTCGCTTTCTGCAGTGTCCCTGCTACAGTTTTGACCTAGATATTCACTGAAATATGGCAGATTTTCCATCAGGACAAGATTTAGGTGTTTCATTATCTGTCATCAATAAAGAAAAGAAACTCACACACATACAGATTGGAGTAAAATGCTGGGATGTGTGGACTAGAGACCCCACGTCCAAATTAAAACATTTAGATTATACGCAAATCGGAAACGTGAGAAAACAATAACGGTTTGATTGTACTGGTTTCTTGCCAAAACCGTGTTGTGCCACTTTTAAGATGCGCAGCAAAAAAAAGAAGATACCAGGCAGTACATAATAATCTGACTGGTAAGAAAGAGCACAGGAGTGGAGCAGCGAGGAAAAGAGAATAAGAAAATATAGAGAAAAACATGGGCTGGAAAAACAATGGGTGCTAAACCGTTTACTTTAAACGGCTAAATTGCTGTCATGTATCCTGCATCTATGTGTAAGGGCGAACCACCACGTCCTAAGGCAGTGATTCTGCTGAGATGCAACAAGGGCAGAGGAGAGCAGCTGAAGGGACACGGGTTCAAGAAAGATGCAGAGCGCACTGCCAGACACACAGCAAGCACAGCAGGATGGGACGTCAGACACATGAGGCAAGTGTACAACAGTCTAACCATTTTGCATTCTTACAGGATGGATTCTTTTAAGGATTATGCAGGCTGGGTGTTAAATGATGGTGTGGCATGGAGATTGAGAAATTGCTTTGGAATCATTTACCTCTTTAGCGCCCAAACAAGACAAGCATTCATCATGACAAAGCACTGGCAAGCAGTGTAGAGAAGCAAAAAAGGCAAGAAGATAAGATTAGAAAGAACGGGATAAAGAAAATCGTGTTAAATATTTAAGAAAAGGTTAAGGGAAGGGATTATCAGCCTGAAACATACTCAGTACCTCAGAGCACAGAGTCGGATACAACTGTTTAGTCCAAAAATGCACACAATGACTAGCTGAAGTTAAGGAGGAACTATGGATATCACACCATAACTACAAAATGCACATCAGTCTTCTCTGCAGTGCAAGACCTGCAACTCCAGTCCTTCATAGGGTGGCACGTCAGTTTCAAACCCAAACCCATCAAAATTATACCAATTATTAATGAACACTTTGTGTTATTTAAATGCGGTTTTAAATTTTTTAGAACTTCTACCTTTGACATTTTAGCATCTTTACTTCTTTCAAAGAAAAGCAGCTTTATTTTCAGCAGGGCCACAATGCTATAAATAATATCAGCATCAGTTTAATTCAGTCCTGCAGCTTCTTTAACTAAACAACACAAACATTAGACAATAAAGGAAAAGCTTATAAGCACAACTAAGGAATTAAATGTCATTTCCTTACATCTAGAGTTTGAAAATATTCTCAGAAAAGGATACTAAGCAGACTTACATTTGCTTCCCAAATCCAACTACATTTCTTAAACTGCTAATTAAATTTTATTACTTAAAATGACTCTGACATTTTCTAACAAGTCAATCAAAACCACGACATATTAGCGAGAGGTACACTTCTGTAGGACTGGAGCTGCAGCCTGCAGTTTCGGATGAATGCCTTAATAAAGCATTAAGGTGTTGATTTGGTTTGGGGTTATTTAAGGCAAACCAGGTCAAATGCTTGTATATCAAACAGAAAACGCAAAAATGCCACGAAAACGTTAGCTCGGGTCCAGATAGTGTGGAGTGGAGTACGTTTCCTCCAGCTCGCTCTGCTGATCATGCACATGACCTTCTGAGGAAACATCTGAGTACCATGGGGGAAATCCTCAGCGCTCATTTGCTTACGCCAAGCTCAGTCAAGCTACATGCTGGGAAAACAACGCCCCCCCACCCTCCAGCACACCAGCACCCAGGAAACCCAAACCAAACCCAGGAGCGAAGGAAAGTCCGACCACCCCGCACACCAAACGGAGAAAACAGCACGTAGAGGGTCACGCACCTCCTCGCTCTCTAGCCGGCGCTGTGTGTCTGTGATGAACTTGATGTACTGGCTGGTCAGAGTCATAAGCTCGCTGTACCGGGTCCTCAGGGTCACGTACTACCAGAACAGGACAAACAAACAGATTTAATTTTCTTCTCTGGTACTGTACACTGCACAGATCCCGGGCCTGTGGATTTTCTTGTGGATACATTGCCATTGCAACCAGAAAACGACAGGCAGAACCTGAAACATAGTTTCTAAGTAAACCTATATATATCTACATATAACTTACAGAACTAAAGCCAACTAGTAAGTAAGAATACACTAAACAGCTCAAATGAAAACCAAGCATAAGAGACTGTGCCAGGCCAAAGGGTCTGTACCTCCTGGATAATGTTGTCTGAAGCAGAGTCCATCTTGGGTTTCTTCATTGGAGACAAAGGCTCTGCAATGGCCCTGTATGTCACCAACTGCAGCTCATAATCCTGTGAAAAGCAATCGCAGTCATACGCTACGCTGCACCATCACCCGAGGGAGAGAGCCCAAGATTTTTTCAGCTTAAATGTTACGTTACACTAGTTTACCTTGATAGTATCAATGTAGCTCTTGGCGTACTTCTGACACTCATCGACTTTTTCTTTGTTCTTCTCAATCTCCTCCAGGAGTTTCTGTTTGGGACGGGATCAAACAAAATCACAATTGGCGATTTAAAGCTAACTGGCCATACAGGTGATCTAAGCCCCGAGGCACATGCAGTGAGGCCAGCTGCACCTTCTCCTGGGCCAGTTGCTCCTTCAGGGTCTTGCTGTCGGTGATGGGCACGGCCTGGATGTTCTCCTGCCGCTGCTTGGCATCGGCAATCCAGCGGATCAGCCAGTCGTAGCTCTGCCGATAGTAGCCCAGCTGACGACCAAGCTGCTCCAGGTCGCGTTGCCGCAGGTCCACCTGGGCAAACATGGCCTGCCAGCGCTCCTGAAGGTTGGTCAGCAGGTGGCGGTAGTGGTCCAGCTCGACATCACGCTCGGTGTGCAGCCGTGACAACCGCTCGCTGACAACCGTGGCTTTGCGCAGCTCGGACTCCAGGCTGTCGAATGCGGGCTGCTCGGCCTCTGCATCCCCGCGCAATTTCTACGCCGGTGGGGAAAGAATGAAAATCCATCTGCCATTCTGTTTTCAAGAAACATTTTCCCAGCTGGGACACAGTGGTCCTGGGATGTGAATGCAGGGCAGAACACATCCTGAATGGGACACCAGTCCCACACAAGACATGCACAAACGGACTCACACAGCTCAATTCAGCTTGATTCAGATTCTCCAGCATATTTGCCTTTGATACATACATATATATACAGACACACACACACACATATATATATATATATACACTATGTACTGACACAGCTGTCATTGCTACATTACAGACCATTGCTCAGACCATCACGCTTTCGCAATGCATGATGAGTCTCTGTAGGTCATTCATGGCAAACTGAAGGTGCAATGGAAATAGATGCTGTAACTCATCCACGACCAAATCCCTTCCAAAGTCTACAAACAATTCACTACCTACACAAAAAACGTACAGAAACACATTGCAGTCGATTCTACTTTTTTCTCTTCCTCTAACTACTTTTAACCTTATAAGAAATGTGTTTCAAACCTATAAGAAGCAGAGGGGGCTGTAAACAGCCCCCACAGCCCTGGCTGTAATGCCCCGCCCGCTGACTGCATACCTTCAGCTGGGAGCGGTACATCTCCACCTCCTTGACATCCGTCGGCACTTTGTTGACATCCCGGAGCTGGTCTTCGTACTTCTTCAGCACGTCCTCGGTGCCTTGCGTGCTGCGAATCACCACTTCAATGGTCTTCAGTCTGGACATGGGAGGAAAACAACCGTAGGGGTTTTTAGTTGAGGCTCATGGGCCTGTCAACTCCAGTTTAACTCCTTCTTGGTAGGTGCATATATTGCCAAACATCTATAACAGAACACACTTAAAAATAACATCACTGCTCTGGTGATACTCACTTCTCCAGGTATATGGAGGACAGGCTATAGACCTGGTCCATCTTCTGCAGGGTGAGGTCCAGTTCTGATCGCAGCACTGGTGCTGAGCTGGACTGCTCTGGGGACACCAATAGGATCTCTGCATCCTGAGACACCTTGCCCAGGTCCTTTTTGATGCCATCCAGCTCCGTTTGGACTTTCTGGGGTACAAAGAAAAATTATATATAAGAAGCGAAGGCAAAATGCAGTAACAGCAAATGTGTAGAGAAAATTTATCAGAAGGGTATTCTGGGTAAGTTATTTTGCTTCAGAGTCAAATAATTTCATAATATTGCATACAAATACTACAAAAATGTTCTCTATGCTTCGTGCTATAGGTACGGAAACTTAAGACTTAATACAGCAATCACAATGAATTTAACTGGTTGGATCTATGATTATAACTGTTATGCTCAATTTATGTTTTTCTATTCATTTGAGACAGTGACTACTAAGATGATTACAGGATTTTGCTGTGAAAGACATGCCTTTGTGAATTAACAGCCTTAAAGAGGCATAAGAGAGAGCACCCTCTAGGGGGCACCATACCTTCTGTTCAGTTTTACGTTGGGCACAGTCCTTGAGTGGCTCCTTCTCCACAGGCTGGCGGATACGAGCCACGGTACGGGCCTCACAACCCTCCAGCTGCAGACGCAGGTCCTTCAGCTGGGTGATGTAAGTCCGGCATGTCAACTCATTCTGCTCCCCTGTATGGGGACAGCAAATGAGGGTCATGGAGGGTCAGGCACGGTCTGGAACATTCTCCACTATGCTCTCCATCATTAAGGAAAGGAAAGAGAAGATGAGGAGGGGCAAACCATTTTGATGCAAACCATGGGTTTCCAAGCACCAGGAGAGACAGCATTTGTACCACCATCTCTTGGAACTAGTTGGACAGCACTACTGATTTAGCACACAATGGCCAACCTCTTATTTGATTTTTTTGTGGTGTGTCTCTGCCTTTTTCGGAACACAATATGTACCCAAGCAAGCCTAAAAAGTCTCACGCTCAGTCAGCTAGTGCAGCCACTAAAGCTTCTGCTAACATCAACCAATAGCGTGCAAGAACACCAAACCATGTGACTGGTCCAATGCTTCCTGTATAGCAGAAGCATGTGAGCTGTAAGGCGGGATTCAAACAAGGGAACATGTGCTCTGTCACAAACAGGCACATATGCTCCAATGCCTGTGTCAGCAAACTAAAGCCATTCATTGGGGACTCACCCTTCTGCCTGACCTCTGAGCCTGAAAGGTGGATTTAACAGTTATTTAACACTCATATATTACCTGTCTCTATTATCTGATATATTATCTGCCTTGCTTGTATGTCGTGTTACACAAAAGTGTAAACAAATAAATGTAAATGATCTACAACACGTGTTCCATCAAACCCTGACCTTTGAACTCCACCTAATACATACCTTAGAGGCATATTTTATGCTATCGGAATACACGCATTTTGGCCAGTTCCAGGTTACACACCTTTCTCCATACTGCGGAGCAGGGTGTCATAGTAGCGCGTGGCTTTGTTGAAATCAGCCTCGATCTGCATTCGGTCGTCGGGCCCGAACAGCTGCGAGTCCTGGCTGTCCTTCATGAAGTCCTGGTGGTGCAATTCCAGGTTTCTGAGAATCAGCCGGTACTCTTCGGGTTTCATGGTCTTAAACTGGAGGGAGGTAGGGGAGAGGAGGAGGAGAAATGGAGTACAGGAGAGGTGCGGTGAGGTGAATCAGCAGATCTGGGCCAGCTCAGCTTCACAATCCTCCATGAGATCTGATACCCCATTCAGGAGAAACAGATCCTCGTTAACTACAAATTGCTACCTTCTTTTCATGGACTGAAATTACATGAAAGGTAAATACAAAATCTGTGAATTCCATTTTTGTGTAAAGGAAAAACAGAGTCTGCTGTCTAATCTATATTAAGAAAACAGAACATCTTTCTTTTGCTTAATTTAATTCAATGAAGCCCAATGACTATAAATCAATTAGGGAAAACAGATTTAAGCAATGCAGAGTGAGCTATTCTTAGTTAGCTGTATTTGCCTCTTGCTATCTGCACTCAGAGAGCACATGACATTAATGGACATTTTGGTGAACTGAACTGCTTCCTAAATATGTTCCAAAACTGTGGAACACACCCCAGAACAAATACCATTACATTCTGGAACTGGTTCTGATACATTCTAAACCCAGTGCAGGCTTCAGGCTTGAGGTAGAGACTCACCATGGTGATATTCCAGGAGTGGATCTGCTGCATGTCCCTTACTAGGTACTGCCAGGCCAGCATACTCCTCATGTCAATGTGTAGGCTCTGCCACAAGGTCATCAGCCTCTGGTAGCTGGCATCCAGGCTGGAAGGGCAACCGGGAGCAATGACTCCCAATTCCTCTCTGTTTAAATCTATCTCAGCCTTCAAATTATCTTCATGACCTACTTCTGTTGCCTATATGGTGATTCAAGTTCTCTTTATACTTCCTCAGCAAGCCAAGAATATTGTTCAGGAACTGTGGTGTGATGTTCTACATATAAATCTTAGGGGTGGAACAGTCTTAATAGCAGTGGGTTAATAGAGTCTTAATAGAGGTTCAGGTCCAGAGAGTAAAAATCCAGGCCAATATTTTGTTTCAACCAACCAGTTGAGTATAAAGAGTCTCAACTGGTTGGTTGAAATAAAATCTTTGGTTTTGATTTTTACTTTCTGGACCTGAATTACCCACCTCTGCTTAATAGATGAAAACTAAAGTAAACTAAGTGATTCAGTATTTAGTAATAGAAATGTTTCAAGCTTATGTTTTTGTCCCTAATAATCACAAAGTATGTGTAAAAACCTCTGGCTATTAACTGGAGCAGCTGTATGGAGGTATCGCGCTGGAATGGCACACTGACCTGGCGACGCTGTCCATGGCCTCCTTGTTTGGCGGCGGGACGATGAAGCAGACGGATGGGACCACCGCCTCATCCCCAGAGGCATTCTGCACCCTCCATTTGTATGGCTGTGAGTTGTTCAGCAGCTGACACTCATCGCCTTTGTGAACAGTGATCTGTGGACAAGCAAAAACAAGGACCGCCTTTTCACCTTCCCTGGGTCACAAGGGTCACTTCGTTTACAAAGGGCTACATCTTCACTTTCAAACAGTGACTCTCAGGCCTGATAATCAAATGGAAGAATGTCTATCAAATCCACCATACAAATATTTCCAGGCTTGAGAATTTAGTCACTTTAACAGATGACACTAAACATATGAATATTCAAACTACTTTCATATTTCATTAGCCTGGACTGGTAATAAGTAATTAGTTTGAACTAACAGGGTTCAAACAGGGCGACAAGTAACATTTTGGCTGAGGAAGCCCTGGTGTTGTTTAACCTGACCTAACTAGTGATGGTCCACCTACCTCCATTTGCTTAAAGTCACACACAGCCTGGATGGGTAGCCTGCCCTTAACAGGGGTACTGGGGTTACGGGGTTTTAGCTGGATCACGTTCCTGGCCCGTTTGTTCAAGCCGGCCAGGTGAGTCTTAAACTCGTTCAGCTGCTCCTTCTCCTCCTGTGTTTGAAAAACAAGGGGGCGTAATATCAGCCGGCTGCGGACACAGTGACATACGAGTGTACGGCTGCCACATGGAGGAGGAAACGCACCAGAGCATCCAGCAGCAGGTCCTCCAGACGTGTGACCGTCACAGACCGGTCACAAGTGTACTTCTTCTTCATGGCTTCCTGCGTCTTCACCAGTCTCTCCTCTGCCTCCTTAACATCAGCGAAGAACTGCACGGGTTGGGAAGATGAGGAATAATGATTTAGTACAGAGAGACTAGCAACCTTCTCGTGAACTACACACAAAGCGATACAATTCAAAAGAATCATACAAATCAGTACATCACTCCTACTTAAATTAGTTTTTTAGTAGTTTTTCATCTCAATTCTACTTCATTTTTTTTTACGAAAGCAATGTAGTATATCATCCAACCTGGTAGTAGGCAGTATTTTCCTTGAGGTGTGCTTCAATGCAGCAGCACAGCTGAAGGATCCAGCTCCACTGAGTCTGCAGGGCAGCAGTGAAAGCCTGGCCAGAAGAGTGGGGACATCGAGGATTATGGGATTTGTAGTTCAACAATGAATGTTTTTTTTTTTCATATGTATCATGCAAAGTTATCATTCCTTCTCACCTCCACAGTCTTTCTGCCTGGGTGGCCATCTTTCAGCAGCCTGTCACCGGTGGCTTGGATCTCATTCACCTTTTTCTCCCTCAGCTCCAGCTCACGCATCAGACCCTGAGTCCAAAGAGGGACATTCAGGATAAAGGTCCAGCTCCTCATTCATACAACAACATAACGCAGAATGACGCAAGTGACTTAAGAAATATTCTCTGTTGATGCAGTTTAACATATATGATATTGACTAGGAAAAGTCATACATAGCATAAATCTAAAATAATTTAATTTCCTCATCCAGGAACACCTCAACATTTGTCCCTCAAACCAACCTCATCTCCTACCATTGACCCTAATTGGCTCCATGTCTACCATTAACCTGTTCCATTGTGAAGTGGTTTTCTTGGTACCGCTAGACACTTTCCATGTTTTAACACTTCCTCGTGCTTACTATATTCTCTCTGGGAGACATTTATGTTTTAATTGCATGTTGCAACGGAGTCTATCCACTTAATGATTGTAGCAGTTTTCATTAAATATGAGGTTTTTAAGCTGTTGTATAGCTCTGCTTAACAAACCTTTCTTTGTTTCTGATTAATCAGTAGATGTTTAACCTAGCAGTACTTGTACTTAAGTTGGCTCCTTGACAGCTGTATACTTACTATGTATTATCTGACTTGTATGCCACTTTGGGCAAAGAATGCCTGCCAAATAAATGAATAATTGCACACACACCAGGAAGCCAGGAAGGACCTTCCTCTGCCTACACCTGAGGCCTTTTATCGGTAGATCCTGTAAAACGTCCCCCTCTGCTGTCCCATAAACTTAAGGTCAAGTCTTTCAGCTTTCTGTCACTGGATTCGCTTTTCCACGTACCGAGTAGTTGTCTTTCTTGGCAGTCATGTTGGTGTTGCGGTCGCTCCAGTCGAAGTTCACCTCCTCCTCCTCCTTGTCGTTCAGCCACATCAGCTCCTTGGTGGCGGCGCTGACGAAGGCATGAAGCTGATCCAGGTTGCGGAGGCGGGACTTGGACGAGTTCTGCGAACGTGAACAATGGTACTTAAGCTTCCTCCTATAAATTACTTCAAAACCAGTCCAAGGAAAACATATTTTATTAGTTGCAGGCATCATCATTTATGTTATATGCATAGAGGAGAGTGTTATCAGCTTAATACCATCTGCATCCCTGCAGGCACCCAGTAGATCTCTCTGTACTGTGATGAAAGTAGGAGAATCCCAGCACAGTAACCCACTTGACAGATTGTAGGCTAATTTAAAATTCATTCAATCAAATCTGGATTTTTAGTGCAGCAGACAAAAGCGTATCAAGGGCAATGTGTCAGCATTCCACGGGGAGTCATTCTCGGTGGTACCCACCAGCAGCTTGGCGTACTGGAGGTCCAACTTGCCCAGGTACTCCCGGTAGGTTCCTTTGCTGATTGGAGACAGCTGGCTCTGAGGGAAAGGGACAGTAACGGTAAACAGTAAGTTGAGGCAGTTGGCACTGAAGAACCACACAGGCATTATCGATAAGTTTACAAAGCATCTAACCCAAAGAATATTTTTGCTCAGATTATTATTTATGATTCCACTTAGTTAATTATCTGAAAAACCAAACCATGGGAATATTGGCATAACCAGCATTTTCAGGTCAGCCTCGGAACAGCTGCTGAAAACAGAACCACCCCCTTCCTCCCAACGTGAGCCTAAGGGTTCCCCTGCTGGTCGAACCCTCTCCCGCACCTCGTCAGCACGTGCCCGCTCGATCTTGGAGCGGAAATCCTCCACGGTCTGGTGCAGTCCCCGGTGGCTGCCCAGCTGCGACTCCACGGAGGGCAAGTCCGCACCCCAGCCAGCTGAGTCCACACGTCGCTGGTTCTCCTCCACCCAGGCCAGAAGGTCCTGGATGTAGCGCAGGGTCACCTCGTCCAGCTCGGGCCTGCCCTTTACAATGTTCTGCTGCAGGGTGACAGGTGCCTGCGTGGAGGTCACACTGGAACGGAACCTCAGGTTGTACTCGGTGCGCAGGTTCACCAGCCGCTCGTGTAGGTGGTACACCCTGGGAATGACCAGAAAGGATCAGAGAACTATTATCTGTAGTCCATGAAACTCCATTCCAAATGCATTCAGAGAAGTTGATCCTACTACATCCACAGAAGGGTGACAGATCCTTAATGCTAAATGCATGATTAATTAATAGCCACAAATAATATGATTATAATTTTAAATATTAATTTTAAATTAGAAGTTACTTCTTTATCATTTTAGTCCCCCATTTATGACTTTTATGAATACCAACGTAAAAAACAGCATCCTCACCTTCTGTACATCTGCTCGGCCTGCAGGTGGCGCCCATCCTTCAGGAGCTGCACGTCGTTGAATAGCAGGCGAATCATGCCGTCGGCCTTGTCCAGGTCCCTCTCCAGCTCCATCATGTTTTTAGCTGGCTTGCCCATGTTCAGCAGACGGATGTCCTGGATAGCACACCAAAGATGCCGGTAACTAATAAAACTAACTAATAATAAACAAACCAATGATGGTACAAAAAAAACTAATTAATAATACAAATAACTAAATCTGTCTTCCTGTCCCTTTGTCTGGAGCAGCCACTGCAGGGCTCAAACGTAGAACATCCCCTCCCTCACTTGCCCTCCCCAGCTGTGCATCCAGAGTCTGCTGACGACTCACCGTCTGCAAGAGACTCTCCACCTGATTGAGCTGCTCCTCACAGACACCAGACTCCATCTGGACCTTGCTGACAATACGCTGAAGACGCTCTAACCTGTGGACACCACCAGGGGCAATGTCAGCACAGATATCACCACTTGCATAGTAAAATGGAAGTTCTGTTTAACCAAACACGAAGCAATTACAACGCTTCCCTAAAACAAATCATTAAAAATAAACAAGGCAGTTACACCTCAGAACACTACATTAATTCACTCAAAATTAGTACTTTATAAATATATGTAAATAAAAACAATTTACATTTTCCAGTATATACACACACCCAAAAAACCTCATTTAATAATTTTCACTTGTTTTGATGTAATTTCTGGGAATGGCAGCCTTATTAGCCAAATCACTGTCAAGAACAAGACAAGCACTGTCTTGTCTACAATAAGAAAAGCATAAGGGTTAGCATGATGTTGATTAACCCTAACCCTAACCAGGCTGAGTGAAACTCAGTCCATGAGTCGGGAAAGGTAATGGACTCCTCTTTGCACCAGACAAAAACCTGAAAACAACGTCACCGACATTTCCTGGGACTTGACAGGCTGTGGGTTGAATCCAGCCCATTATAAGCGAGGATGGGTTCAGGGAGCATGTTGTAGACTGACCTCTCAAGCTCAGTTCTCAGCAGTCTCTCTCTCTCCAGGATAGCCAAATGCAGACGGCCCCATTCCTTCTCCACATCGATGGGGTGGTAGCCTGGGGGTACCTTCACCTGACCGGCCTGGACTGCACTCTGGGAATGCAAACAGAGAAAAGAAGGTTTGTTGATGTCACTCACTACCCTCCACAGAGCAGAGGAAAATTACCAGTGAGTCAGAGGCAAAAAATGCTTCACCAGTTCATTTGTCGACAGTCACATATGAGCCAATCTTAGGTTTGGTCATGTGCTCTTTATAGTCCACTGGGCTTTAATCACATGATGTTATGGGTACTCTACTTGAACTCTATGTTGGCCCCAGGTCATGGAGCATCCCCCACCTGTGCACTCACCTCGAAAGAATTGAAGATCAGCTTTGAGTGATTCTTGTCAATTTCTTTAGCTGGCAGTTCTGTCTCCTTGAACTTCATAAACTGGCGCCACAGAATCTACCCAAAGGAAAGTAACCAAAACCAACACAGTTTGAGTCATGGCCTTTGTGGTGGTGGTGGGGGGGGGATAGCCCAGTAAATATGAAATATCTTTAAATAGATGCAGAAACTTTACCTTTACTCCACAAATAAAATATAAATGTTCACATGTATTTAATCAAAATGCTTTTTCTCAACATGTTTAAAATATCTCAGTTATGTCTGTTGGATTAAATGATTAAAAAACAAGTAACCCAGGAAACCTAGATGGTCTGAAGATTCTGCAGGAATAACACAAATAAAAATTTCGCCTAAACCAGTGTGAACAAGCTTAAACTGGTGTATGCTGGCCTAAACCGGTATGCACTGTGCTTTGTGTTTCTGAGGTTCTATCTGTCACTCCTATACAATTTCAACTATTTTCTCACATAACACAAATCACATTAATGTAGTGTCTGGATATCCAGGCTTGATCTGAAAGTTCGTATGGGAAAAAAACAAGTTCAGACAGGCTAAATTATCCAAAGAGTTGCTTTAAACGGTAATGGTCGGACAGCAAACAGAGAAATAACAGGCTCATTGCTGAAAGGTGATCCAGTTAAACTTTAGTGTCCTGTTGGTGATACAAAGATCTGCAGATGATGAGGTCGCCATGAATTTTCACCTGGAATCGCGCCATTGCATGGCTTGTCCGGGATTAGCTCCTTAGTCAAGGAAAAATCTGCCCCCCGGTCCCACATCGCGTGTTTGGTTTTGCCTTGATAATGCAACCCCGCCCAAATTCGGTCAACTCCAATTCAGCCACACCCTATACCACCCAGCCTGAAGAAGAAGGGGCTTTGCTCCTCCCTCAAACCCCACTAACCATGCCTAACCTGTGAGCCAATAGCACTCTTTAGGAATCTTTGATCCTGTCTGCACCTGGCATCTTGCCGCTTTTCATCACTGCAGTTTGCAGTGTCACGCAACAAGCGTTTCTATAACAACATCATAACCAGCACAGAGGGTGGAACCCAGAATTTGTCTCCCTGTCGGAGACTTCTAGAAACACATCATGCGACGGTTCCACCTGCGAAACACCTTGAGCATGTGCACATCGGTGGGGGGGACACTCACCTCGATCTCCTCATAGCTGGCAGGAAACTTCCTCTCCTCATAGATGGTGATGTAATGGCGTATCCACTGCAGAAGCAGGGTGACCAACTCGTAGTACTCCTGCCACCGCAACTGCAGCTCCTGCCAATGATAGAGGAAGGCTTTAACAGTGAGCCGGCTGATACGAGGGGGGTGATCAGGAATCACCTCTCTAACTCACTTACTGACACAGCATGCTCAATTAAGTGCTACAGGCACAGCGTTGTGTATCCTTAGCATGGATATTTGTGGGGGCTCTTATATTAGGCAGTATGAGAAACTGCTGGAACAAACATTACTGCTGTGTGGTCAGGCACAGCCTGAAGGGGGCGACTTTGGCTACACATATTTTTATCGTGTCTGCTATGCCCTGGGCCTAGAATAAAGTGATCCTTAGTTAACCCAAACTTTGTTGACTTTGCATTCTTGGATATTCCTGGAGAAAAAACACACCCAGTAAACAAAAACCAGCTAAGAAAACCTCTCCACAGAACATCCTGTAATTATCCATACACAGTGACAATAAAACTGAAAACACACAATAAAAGCAACCAAAATGCGTGAGTGACTAGTAGATTATTACTGTTTTAGTGATTTTATTTGCTTAGACAGTATAGATCTCATGACGGCTGTTCAAAATGCCAGATTCAACACAGGATTATTTTTTATTATAAAAGCCTTAGGCGTACCTCCAAATGCGGACAAATGTAGCACAAATGTAAGCTAAAGCCTTGCTCAGCCCTTCACTGGCAGCTACCTCATCAGCCAAGCCCACCAATCCAGATGCCAGTCAATCATCTTTCACTGTGTGGCTGCAAATACAGTCAATCATGTACACCAGACCCACTGGCGCCAATACTCACATTGGCTTTCACACCATCTGGGACATCGGGCAACCGGGGCATGGCATCATACAGGGAGGAGACGTAGGTGATGATGGACTTCTCATCAGGGTTTGGCACGTCCACATCTGAAAGCATGAAGGGGGGGCACAAACTCAGTCACACTTCCCCCGCGGCCTTTAACATGCCCTTCAATCCATATCCTGCTTTATGTGTACATCTAAACACACGGAAAGAAGCAGGCTGTCAGACACACATCCTTCGGTTTATGCCTTCGGGCAACAGAGAGGTGGGGGTGTGTACTGTAAACCACACTGACAAACACAGCAGCATGCCATGCTCTTGTCAATCATTACTCCTGGACATTCCATGGTTGGTTAACAGCCATAACTGTTTCCAAGTACATCCTCCTCCTTGCAAGGCAGGGCTGCAGGCATTTGGGAAAATGGCATTTCCAGCTCAGAAGCTCTGCCAGCTCCTGGCTGTTTGAAAAACCACCAATACACCTTTGATATAGATGGATAGATGGTGGTCTGCAAAAGTGAAATTACACACTTTTGAGCAGTCTTAATTACAACCATGCTCGACTGAAATTAGTCTGGCATGTGACAAATTGTGTTGATCACTGCCTGGGCAAGGTAAGTAGCTATCATAAGCAATTAAATGTTTGGGGGGGGGGTCACTGTTAAATGGAACACGGCTTTACAGTTAATACAAAATACACGTCTGGTTAAGTACATGGAGATGGAGTACAGCACTTAAACAGACCGAACAAACAGCATTCACTCAAAGTCAGACACGCGGGGGCCCATCACGAGATCACGGGGGGGGGACGCGGGGGGGGGGGAGAGACATAAGCGCCACCTCACCCTCAGGGTCCAGCAGCCGCGTGACCCCTAGGCTGCTCTCCGCCACGCTGAAGGCCTGCTCCAGGTTCTGCAGGTTGGTCTGCCGGTACACTTTGCTCATGTCGATAAGCATGGGCCTGTTTTGAGGGGCGACATACGACATCACTTGTCAGAGCCTAAACAGCAAACCGGTTCGATCTCGTCAAACATGGAGCGCCTTCCGTGCACCAAGCAGGAAACCACTTCTGTGAATAGTTTTCTATTATGAAAGATTATGCACAGTGAAAATCCTGACTGATACACACTATACTCAATGTCAAAATTCATTTTAAAGCCTAATAAGTGTACAAGCATTTCTAGTGTTTAAACAATCTCAAAGAAATACACTGCCCAGTAATTCCACAAAACAAACAAACAAAAAAAATAACAAAACTTATTTTTCCACAGGCTGAGTACATTAACCAGGTCTAGCCTGGCCGATTTCATTGAGTAGGATGTTTGTGTTTCTGAATATTTACATCGTAAACAAACAAAAAATGTCTCAGGCAGCCAAAGCCCTGGATCAGCAGGGGGTAGCTCACGTAATCACAGGTGTAAATCTTTCATAGCAGCTTACACCAGATATTCATCATCCATAAATCTGCCAAAACATCTGGCCCTTGCTGCCAGGAGGCACTGTGGGAAGACAGATGTCCCCTGTTATCAGCCAAACGGGGAATGTGACACAAGGTGGGCACCAGTTACGACATCAGCAAGCCCCCATCACTCTGGTGCCTGGGCCCCTGACGACTGTTTAGACAAAGACGTGCCATTACGCAAAGGGGGCCTCCTATATAGTGCAGATACTGCCACTGAATCAATACAGGTTCCAGAAAATTTCAGACTCAGATTTTAAGCTTACTCTCGGCTGCGATATTTCTTGTATGCATAAGTAAGCACGATAAAGCCAAAAACCAGCACTGTACAAAAGCCAGACTTTCTGGAAACATAATACAAGCTCAAAGATGATATTGCCACTGTACGAGCTTTCGACAGTGAGGTTAGACAGCATGCCGGCTAAGAAAGGCGGAGAGTATTAATTCCCTGACAACTGAGACAGCCAAAGAGGAACTGGAGGGTCATACAATTCCTTGACGCGCAGAGTGGAGCACACAGAGTAGTAGCCCCTACTGCTGCCGTTCTCACGCTCCATGGGGCTGGCCTCGTAGTACCGCTGCCTTTCCCGCTCCTCGAGTCTGTTGGACAGCCCATTCCCCCGCGAGATTCTTCCATTCCTTAGCTCCAGCCGGGGGGAATCCCCACCCGAGCGGCCCCCCGCACCCTGGGAGCCATGGCCTGAGTCACAAGAGCTCTCTGAGGGGACATCCTCACAGAGCATGAGCACGCGGTCCTCCAGGTCGCTGCTGGAGCCTGCGGAGCCAGCCCGCCGCTGCTCCCTGGGAGTCAACTTCCTCTTTAGGCTCTGAAACATGGTGGCTGCTGGGAAGGGTCAGTCCTCCACGGGGGGTGAAGATCACAGGTAAGTCACACAGCAGCTTACTCCTAAACGCCTCCTTCCATGTCGACCGTGCCCGTATGTTTACGGTCCACCACAGGTGTGTTCAAGCTTGACGTGTCTACTGAGATCGTCCTGTTGAATGATTTGACGTGTTCTACATGCCAAGGCTTCCTCCACTGCAAGTAGACTGCTTTTTTGAGAAAAGCGAGGGCTCCTATTGGTTGACAGACACTGTCAATAGACTGGTCACGTCGGTGCCTCTGTAAACAAAGTCCCCCCACCAGTTTCTGCAGGAAAAATACCTCCTAAGCGTAGGATGAACATAAACTTAACATGCCACTTTCGTTTGACTGGGTAGAACAGCCAGAAAGACAAACGTATCCAAAGAGAGGAATTTCAAATGCAAAAATCCACTGCGAAACTTTTTCCTGGATGTCAACAGGCCAACAGGCGTATGGTTAGCTGATGGGTGGCCATGTAGGTGCGAGAGCTCCTAAATCCTGTTCCCAGGCAGCTCACATCTGCTTCTAAAAGCCCAGCTCTGCGCTGCTGGGCTGGATCATGGTGCCTGACAGCAGGCCAGGTGGGCGTAGCCACTCTTTGCAGGTACATGCCAGCGTCTTGAATTGCCTGCCCCGAGGGAAGCTCCTTTTTTTCCCCTCTCTAATGACTCACTGCCGTCTGCCACACCTTGCCTCCTTTGCTACTTTACCCTCTCTATTCTCTTTGCTCCTTCAAAAGCCGCCTCCTCGCCCTTTCACTCTCCAGCCCGGCCCTCGTAAAATCCACCCACAGCGGGACAATCAGGGGCGGCCGCCGTTGTTCCGATCAGGCACACATCACGCAAGCCATGCCAGCCCACTGCCCGCAAGTTGAGTACAAATGTTTATTTGATCCATATTTCAACATATATGATACAATGATACTATATATGATATGCTAATGCTAAATCGTGTAGAGTCAATTTCAGCCTTCATATCATCATCAATGCCCCATCTTTCATGCTGTTGGAAAACAACACATCACAATGAGAGGCCATTCTGTGTAATGATACTGTTATGGTTACTGATAATAACAATAATAATAATCGTAATATCTCTGCTCTTAGCTCTGGTTAGTAAGTGCCATCTCATCTTTGGAACAGGGGTGACTCCCATTTCAGATATGAGAAGCCCTAAGGACATGAATTCCCTCTGAAAATAACTGAAATGTCCAATGAAAAGAATGAATTTAGGGACAAGTTGAGTCAAGAGTGGAAAGACCCGCAGCTGACGATGTGTACGCCTCCTCTGTCTGGGACTTCCTGCATGTGCCTGGACTGACTCACGAAAAGTACAAAAAAAGCCTAAGGAACTGCAACCCAACCCGGTTACCATTATCTCTACCCACCAGGTAAAGCACATTCAGTGCTACCGGGGTACAGGTCCGTTACCTGCGCTCACCGTACGGCTCAGCCAAGGTACGCCATGGAGAAACAATGCAAGTTGGAGAATGGGGTGTGGCCTAGGGTCCTCTAGGGACTCAGAGTCAGGTGACCATGGTTATTCTCTTTATGTCCATAAATCAGTATGCTCTGTTTTGTTTCAGCCCAGTAAGCCCAGTTCCTGACGGCAGCGGCCCTCAGCTGCCTGTTGTGGTTTTCTTTGTCCCCGACTCCCACGCCCAACTACTTTCTGCCTGTTGAAAACCTCCTTTGTTTGCCCGGCTTATTTTCTGCCGCACGCTGATCCCGTTCCTGCCCTGTCCCGGTAACTCCTGAAGAGGGAAAACCCCACCCACAGTGAGCCTCCGTGTCACGTCCTTCTGCTTGCGGCCTGACTGCAGCATTGCCGTGGAGATGAGCATGCATCAGCGAGGCTGTACTGTATGCTTAAGTGCAAACAAAACTGACCCCTGTAACCCTGTTACAGGAACCAGCTCCAATCCAGTTTGTTTTTTGTTTTTTTCAAAAATCCACAATGCAAACGTTATAAGGGCCTGAGTACTGTTTTGCATTAATAATGATCAAAGCCCCGGTCCTTAGCATGAGCACCTGAGGAAGGCTCCCCCCACCCCCACATGGACCAGGCCGGCACTCACTTGTGTCTGTGGATGACCGCGTTGAACAGCTTGCCGTCCCTCCAGCTGGAGGTGAAGTTGTCACAGCGGAGGCCCTGATAGCCCTCCACCGTGCGCTGCGACCACAGCAGCAGCTTCTCCTTGGCCGTCATGTCATCTGACTGGCCGTTCACCTGGATGTCAGAGATCTGCAAGGGGAAGGGTCGGGGGTCACATTTGTGTCAGAGATTGATGGAGCCAACAGCAGAAAGAATCAAAGTTGGACACAGACCAGCCCTCACACGCACTCTGTTCTGTGTGTTACAACACTGTTCAGATAATGAGACTCATCCATGTGTATCGCACACGTTTAGAAAGAACACCACACTGGTCACAAGTCTAGTTTGTCACCCACAGCCCATTGCTATTCTCCAGTCCAAGGCCAGTAAGGTCAGGACCGCTGAAGCCAGCTCCAGCCCCAACCCATCCCAACTGCTCCCCACCACTAATCGACACTGACTCATCCCCCCCCCCCACCCCCAACAGACACCACCCTGTGGCCCTGGCCTCCGCCCCCCGTGCTTTGTCTCCGTAAGAGAAACCAGACATTATAACTGCTACCACTGGCACAAAAATTGTTTTGTCATATAAGCCATCTTCAGGTGCAGACACGCCCGCAGTACATACACATCCTCGGGGGGCACAATATAAGTATAAGCAACAAATCTTCAGACATGGGCTGCAAGGAGCTGGATAAAGTCAAGATATAACAGATCAGACAGCAGGGGGTGTGGTACTTAAAGGAGCTAGAATTGTGACCATGAGGCTGTTAATGGGAGCTCTTGATATACCTTTGATCTGGGCATAAACTGCTCCAGGTATACAAATGTGTAAATCGTAAATGAAATAGTTATGGATACAGGGGTTTGCTTTGTTGCTACTCTGAATACTATGACACATGGATATTACTCTGCGCTACTCCAACACTGAGAGCTCCTTCAACAAAAGTTCTGCTGTGTGCAAACATGGATATAGACTACGACAGACAAAGAGTGCTGTGATAGGCAGTGGGGTGTGTCAGCACACAGAAAGGGTGGTGGGAAATCTGCCCATAACAGCCCATCACCAGCCATTTCCTCTGCTCCAAGAAAGTTTTAAAAACTCAGCTTCCACACACTGTGATCAACATATGTTCAGGTGCAGGTGATGACCTAAACACCATTAATTTCCTGCTCCTCCACCACTAAGTTCCCAGATTTGGAATTTAGCTTATGGAAAAAAAGATTCTAGTCCTGTCAAACTTTTGTTATTATCTTCCAAGTTTTATATTAAACCAGAAAGATGAGAATTGAAATATATATATATTATTAATGTTTTAGAGACAGTGCAAAGGCCTCCACCGTTTTTAGAAAAGGAGATTTAATTTTGATTCGATTTGATCGGACTGAAGCAGAGAGAAAGGGAATGGTATGGGACGGTGATACTGACAGATTCTGACACCTGGAAGTGGAGGATTATGGTCCATATCAGCCCCAGCGTGAGCTTAGGGTTCCCGTCGGCAATGTCATCGTTTCGGATGTTCACCAACTTGACCTGGACAACAGCAGGCAGACAGAGAAGCCATTTAGAACTGCAGCATAAAATTCCTGATGTTTTTACAGCAAATGCCAAAGAGGATGTGCTTTCTATGGTCACCTTCAGGTAAATGCGAATGACAACTGCAGTGTCACGGGATCAAGTTCCTTCCTCTTAAGAACCTTCACATAAACTACAGCTCTTAAATGCAGCTCTTCAAATCATATTATTGCATAATAAGCACCTGTCGTGATATAAGAACTACATACTTCGGGTTACTAATGCGCTCTTATAGTTGCAGACAGAAACATTCTTGACAGACATTGTGGAAGAAGTTTGACCTTTTCAATCTTTCCTGAGTGGATAAAAACTCCCAAAAAAACATTGACCTTTGGTCTGTTGCATCCATAATACTGACGATAAGGGGCTTGAATAAATCCGGCGTGGATGTGACCATATTTTACCTGCTTTTGTCTCAGGAAGTCCAGTGCTATCTGTACATTCTGGAGTTTGTGGAAACGCATGCGTCCTTTCTCCCGGGGCTGGAGGAGAGGAAGGAGAGAGGAAAAGGAGACATGGTTAGAGGCACAGGGACAGTGTGTGACAGCACCAGGGAGGACGTCATTGTAGTTCCCAAACAGATGGCTAGGAGAGAGGACCTGAGTGAAAACCAGACAATGGACAGCATGTGAGAGACTGTGGAGAACCGCTGGGACAACTAGATTCCATACTCCGACCTACACCGAAGTCGAGACCTCGCCGCCAGCAGTGAAAGTTGTTCATGAAGGGAACGGACATTCAACAGATTCCACATAACCACATAACGAGAAGTCTGCCTACATGAACCACAGCGTCCACAGACAGACAAAACAGACCAAGCCGACAGACATCACCTGTAACCCTAAACTTACACCAGAGACCAAAATAAACAGAGAGAGACACATCAAACATGCTCCGCTTCAGCTAAATACATGATTAGTTTACATATTTTGTCAGTTATATATTTTATTAAAAAATGAGTCCAGCTTTGCCTGGCTTTCTCTGAATGATGTCACATCTTTTTACAATGTTAGGCAAATCTGCCAATGTCTTACAAATTTTGGGACAAAACAAAAGATTTGTATATGAACACAAGATTACTCTAATTCCATAACAAGGTAACAGAATATTCCGCTACATTGGTATGCTTTTTTTTTAACCTTCAGCGCATAATTTCTGTTTGGGAAAAACGCTGGACACAGACATGATGTGCATTTCCTTTACAGAGAAAAAAGCTGTTATTTTACAGGTCATTGCCTTTAATGTTTAATGCATTTTACACCTGGAAACCTGACCAAAAATTAGAAAGTGGCTTAAGATACATTCTTTTGATGGCAAACAATAGGGTCAATGTAAAATGCCCCCTTCTGGTTAAATAAAGCTGCTTTATCTTATACCGGCATCAAGCCAAAGCAGCTTCTTCAGCATCGCCAGCTTGTCCACCATTAAAAAAGGAGAAAAAAAACAGGAAGTGACATCATACACAGCGCAGCCAATGGGAGTGACCCCATGCCACGTCAAGAAGGTGCCCGAGATCAGACCCACTCACCAACCGCAAGTTCCTGACAACGTCCCGCTCCCTCGGCTACCCCAGCCAGAGCAGAGCAAAGGAGGAGGCAAGGGTGAAAGGGCAAAGGTCAGGGAAGAATCAGCACACGGGAGGTAAAAAGGAAAAGGAGGAGTCAAACAGGTACAGACAGTTCACAGGAAAAAAAAAGCATGATTGATGTTAATGAGTTATTGCTATCAACATGTCCAATTAAAGTGTGGTTACCATAAATTATGGTTACCATGACAATCACAATTCGGTCCCTTATGGAAACTATGTTTCGATAAACATTCTGTTCAGTGATAACAGATGTCCTCCAATGGACTGGAGAACCGATATTATTGGCAAGCTGTAAGTGTGCAATAAGCCCTGTGATGGATTGGCATCCTGTCCAGGGAATCCCCTGTGACCAAGATGAAGATAAGCAGTTAGAAAATAAAACGATGGTTAGATGGATGGATGAAAATGTGAAATAACATGGCATAATAATAAGAATAATATTTATTATTCGTAAATGGTAGCCAAACCTCTCATCTTAGATTGAAACTTTACAGTTGGCTATTGGGTAGGGCATAAGTGCTCCACTGCAGCAATGGAACTAACACTCTGTAGGGTCCAACAGAACTTCCTTTTAGGAACATGAACTGGTACCCTTACAGTTACACGTTCTTTTCCGTAACTGCTACACTACTTGTGGTTCTCTTAAATTTGGGATGTACTCACTTACTAGGCATCTTCTAACTACGATGAGTAATGTTAAGGTATTAAAGAAAGCAATTTTGCACAATTTAGACAGCTGATGCAGTACAGAAGAGCGAGGGGCCATCACGCAGGGCGGGCCGCTTGGGGGACAGGGCTGGGGTAATGGACAGGCAGCTGCAGAAGCAGGGGTCGGGCCTCCCACGTGTCAGCAGCCAGCCAGACTCACCAGCGTCATGCCCGAGAGAACCTCCAGCAGAGTGATGAGGTTGTGCCCATCTCGGAGGTCTTCGTACAAGTCGGTCACCTGACACTGTGCCTGTGGGAGGGAGAACGGCCGAGGTCACATCCAGGCAGTCAGGAGAAGTGCATGGCCTGCTTGCAGGGAATCTGAGCCACATACAGACATCTGAAAGCTGAATAAATGACCTTTTGTACTAAATGGTAATTGAAATAAACCAAGCCAAAAGCAAAGATGTAAGCTTATTTTTTCTCAGAATAATCTTTCACCTGTCTAAAATAAACAACTTGAAACAAAAGAAAACAAAAAAAGAATCCTTGAATTTGTGTATATATAGTCTAAACTGATACCTCTCTACACCCTATGGCCAGAAAGTGAGTGCATAACCTTGACCACACCTAGTCAACCTTGACCCCACCCAGTCAACCTTGACCCCACCCAATACACTGCCTCTGACTGCAGGCATTCAGCGGGGCAGCGACTGCAGCGGCAGCGGCAGCTGCAGGCCCCTTGACAGGTGGGACAAGGCGCCTGTGAGATCTTGATAAAATACCATCCCTTGGGGGAGTGAAAATACTGATCAAATTCCTTTCCGGGAGCACCCAAAGTTGCGGGCTCATTGCCAACACATGAAATGCACGTTGAACTACATGCAGCCTTCCATTCCAGCTTCCAGAATGTTAAGGATCCACAGGCATCGCAGGAGAGACTGCTTATTGACCCAGCTGGGCCACCATCCAGCTAAGAAGCTATGACTTCTTAAGATTCCTGTCTTTATATTATATACACATTCCAAAGAAAAATCTGTTGGTTGTAAGTTATGAAAACTTCTACTCTTCTAAATCTTTAACATTTGCCTTCTGCACAAGTACAAAGTGACAGCCTTATACATTTATATCAAATAGGGAATTTGATTAATACATTTTTGAGTGTCTTCTTGGGGACCATTGGATCGCTCCATATTTTACTGATACTGAAAATGTGAATTAAACATTACCACTTTTATTATCAGCTTTGTTCAGTTAATTTAGCACGGCCTGTCCTCACTCTTTTCATACAGAAATAAAAATATACCTCTGAATTAGGGTAAAGTAATATGGCTCGCATTTCTCTGGATAACTAGGCCATTATTCATCCTCATAATTTCCAGAGTATTTCATCAAGCAGTGGATCTGATTTGGGCTACAGATTCTCATTCAGAAGCAGCATAATACACCAGCATGGACAAACCATCAGCAGAAGTGTAGAGTGCAGTTGTGTGAAGACACTATGCTTGCTTATCCTGCCCACATCGCCTCTCACTGGCAGGGACAATTAATCAAATACACACAAAATAGTTTGCAAAAAAGGCCAAGCAAACTGAATGTAAATGTGATTGGTTAAGCATGACCTGGTGCTGTGGACTGTAGGCTGAGTTACCAAACCACACATGAAACGTGTACCTCCTGATGTGGAAAAAACTGCAAAGGAGGGTGGGAGGTGAGCAAGCTTTATTGGTTGCCATGGGAATGGTGCTACTGTTAGTCTGAGGTTTGGAACATTTATAGACCCCTTGATAGTAGATGGGGACCAGATCATCTAAAAATATCTATTAATATTATTCCAGTTGTTCCAGTAAATGTTGTCTTATTCCATGACTGGAAACTATGAACAATTTCATCATGGAAAGGTAGGAAAGTTGTCCTACTTTTGGAAAAAGGCTGGAAAATTCCTCCACCTCAGACTTCAAGGCACCTGTGCGCCAGGTGGTGGGAGGTAACAGGAGACAGTCAGATGTTCAGACGAGTGGGTGCACGTGACAGGGCTCTACTTCACAGAGGCCTTAATGCCAGGAAGAACGCCATGTACATACAGAACAAAGGCTGGCACCGGGGTGTCATTTACCAAAACGCAGACATTTCAACTGGAAACTAGAGGGTGGGGGGGCGGGGGGGTTGTTCAGCAAAGCAGGGGTCAGCATGCGGGTCAGGACTTGGCCCTCTGGGCCTGGAACACCTACCTCTGTTCGCCAGTGCTGAGAGATGAGGGGTGGAGAACAGAAGTGATGGAGAGTTAACGACAGAGAAAGATGGCACACGGAATCAGACACCACAAAATGGGGGCAGGGGGAGGAGGAGGAGGGGGGCCAAGAGACAACAGCGCAACCTTTATGCGTCACTTCCACCCAGGCATGACAGGTTCAAATGCATCTCTTTGCAGAGCCATCAGATCAAGTAAAAAACTGGCTATACATGACCTTTGTACAGTATATACATGCATGCATACATACACACAGAAATATTTTATATATACACACACACAATTTATTTATTTAAAATTATATTTACTGTATGTATGTTCAGTGTAAACAGGCAGGTTTCCTGGAGTTACTGTGCCAAGAGAGACCCTGGCATTGACTGAAACACCATATCCCAGAACAGATTTCATCTGGTCTATCTACCCTACTCCTAAACAACATCATATTGAACGACATGACAGCTGTTCAGCTCCCAGCCTCCACCCGTGTGTCCCAGTCTACTACCATCGCTCACGCGGCTCTCTGACGTCTCTTAGAATGCTGGCAGAGTCAGCAGACACATTTCAGATGACTAAGTTAATTTATGGAGAGAAAAATTACACCCCCGGAATTATACCCAGAACCACATTGTGCTCTGGAACAATATGGCGTTAGAAAAACCGCAAAAATGCACTATAAGAGAGATGAGTCACAGAAACTTTGAATAGGGAAGGACCAGGAAAGTTCACTGAACATCCCCCTTTTGGGATGCTAACAAGAGTTCAAACAGGGCTTACTGCACCACTGCCACTGACTGGCAAACTCACAGGGAGGAATGGTGCTGTTACTTGCTGGTGGCGAAGTAAAGTTTGCCCACTAGAGGTCGCCATTGCCACATTACTAGTGTTCAAGACTCAGCGTGCGCCACGCCCTTTGTGGTGCGTACTGTAAGTTTCCATCAGCACTACACTATTGCTGTGCTGTCTTTGGGGCTTTTGCATGTAAGCATTTCATAACATCTACAGTTTACATGCTCACTTCATGTACTTTTTAATTAAACTGGTGTTTCACTTCTTAAGAATGAATCAATATATTAATAATATTAACTATTCAAGGGAGTAAATGCACAGACATTAAGCATTCGCTTACTGATTAGTATGTTACGTCATTTGTTTTTTTTTGGTTTTTTTTTGGGAGATGTATACAGTCACGGGGAAGATGGTAACAGCTTGTGTTACCTTCTCACAAAGACCACCCCACTGCGGCTGGACAAATACTGGTGTAGCCATCACAATCATTTAGTACCACACCCCAGACAGCATTATAGCTTTACTGTCCCCCCCCACCTGAGACCCTGAACAGGATAAGTGCTTGGGACATGTACGAATGCATGACTGGATTGATATTATTGGAATCAGAAACTTGATCAGGCTGGCAAAGCAGTTTGAAATTTACAAGAGATTCTGTGGGTGTGATTACTGAAGAACTCCCTCTGTCCCCTAGGTTACATTCAAAGTCCCCCCCCCGACATCCTTTCACAACACCAGCATTCTTACCACCAGACCGGAAATGACTCAGTATCCCTTAGCAACTGGGCCCTGCCCCACAGCACAGCACATGCTTTTTCAAAAACCATAAAAGTCAATGCGAGCGGGCAAAGTTTGGTAATTGACAGTTTACCCTGCCACTCGCCCTCGGTTCTGAGAGTGGTGTAATCCAGGTGCAGTGCTCATCTTCTTGAGCTGTGTTGCTCATCGGTTGTAATCACGCCTCAGGCTGTTTTTGCAGAAGATAACAAAAGCCATCCCACAGCAGCCTTTTCATCGCTTCCATGGTTGTCTGAGTTACGGGTGTGTTCAGAAGGGCACAAAAGAGGGCTCGAGGAGCTCAGGACTCGCATAAAGCGAACTGAGCTCCCTCGCCACCAACTCCAGAACCCCAAACCCAGCCGTCTGCGGGCCAGATGTGCTACCGTTGAGCAAGTCTGCTGGATGAGAGCCCAGAACGAGGCTGCGGTGCCAGGGAGCGGCAGAGCAGATCCAGATGCTGGTGAGTCACGCTTGCACACGCGTGGCAAACGGAGTGCTTGTCTTCACTGGCCCGGGGCCGCTGGCCGCAGCCTGTGTTTCCGCACTGAGGACAAAGGCCTTTTCAGGGAGACCCTCTTTCCAGACTGACTGCTATTTTTGGATCCTTCCCCCCAGTGCTGGACGGCCGTGCTCGACAACGCAGCCAATGAAACGCGACACTTTTGAGTTATTTTTACGTCAAAGATTTCAGAAGAAGATTTTATTCCATTAGCTTCCACTTTCATTATTTCCTGAGGGTGATGAATTGGGCCTGGGGGTGGGAGTAGTCATGAATAAGGGCGAAAATAGCGGGAACTGCTGCTAATTCAAACCCTAGCATGAGTGCTGTTGTTGTACCCTAAATGATATGTAAATATCCATAATTGGCATATGTATGGGGTATAGACCTTCACAGATAAATTCTTAAACCAATTCAACATATTGACAATTTGATGTTTGCAACACCAGCCTCTTAGAAAAAGGGTCTATTACTCCATGCACAACTGCTGATCTCCTTGATACTGTAGACCTTAATACAAGGGCCCTAATTATTACCCCTAGTATTCTGTAATCCTAAAAGTATAATTAAAAGTCTTGAAGGAGCTTGAGAATCTCATTTAAAATGTTGACACTGTATCATCCATGTAAAATGGCAGGTTATGCCAATCCTAGAGACAGACAAACACACTGTGACATCATCAGGAGGATGATTCTGGAACGTGGTGATGTTTCATCTCCATGGTTACTGATGTACATTATTTGGCAACGTGTCATAGAAAGAAAACTGAAACTGCAATATCCATTTATCTCCTTGGTGACAAATGTTAGATAAGATGGGAATGTCATCTTTCCTGCCCTTGGTAGCCATACAAAAACCCAGGCTGATAGTAACCTGAGACGTGATGAAGGCTCATATGAGACATATTGAAAGTGTATCACTCTCATGTTGTACCCAGACATCAGACCTGTATTTCTAGTATATATAATTTCCTGACATGAAACACAAAAAGAGCAGTTATTTACATCAGGCTTCTCTCTCATGTCAATAAAATAACAAAATACACAGCAATTTTAATAAGTAAAAAACTGAAGCAAAAGCTTAACATTTCCTGATTTGAGGGCAAAGAATTTCAGCGCCTGCGCTAAAAGACCAAACGATATGAGAGCGAGTGGCTCTCAATATAGTTACGGCGATGATTCACCATAATTCCTTGCGCTTGGTTTTTTGCTAATGAAACAGCAGGCCCAGATTGGTGGATGGGCACTTCTTTTTCTTTATACCAAGTGAAGGTTTGATGACATAGTCGACATGGCAACCTATCTCAACACAACGAAAGATCTTTAGATAAACAGTGCTGCCCTGAAAGACAGGACGTGCTTGTGGCTTTGTATAATGCCAAGTCTGTTGGCATGGTTCGCTATATGGTTTGCACCAACGATGTAAATTACCATAATTTTCTATCAATAAAATTACATTCAGCCATTTCCATCCCGTTAAAAGTGGATTTAAAACCTTTACTGGGGTTTAGGGTAAATGTCAGAACTAACATAAGTCATCTGAACTGTTCTGCTGTGGGAATGTCACAGTGAGTCAGCCAGGACTCTTTGGGTACCTCCACATCAAAAAGTAATGGTCTTCCCCAGTCCAAAGAGAAACTTCAGATCTTCTGGTTGCTTAGCTATAATTTGGAGTAGCCTTAATGTGTATTACGGGAGATTCATGAAACCTGAAGCTAAAACATACCTTGTACAGCATCAAGTTCAGCATTTTACATTTAGATGTTACATTGTGCTTTTTGATAAAATCTAGAATGCATTCACTGTTTTCTGAGATTGATTCTAGCATAAAGCTTTACTAAAACTATGTATCTACAATGCACCAAAGTGAATGAGGTACAATAATACGTATTCAGTTGAAGAGGAGAGCATTCACAGGTCTTCTCAGAGAAGAATTCTGGTTATTTTGTGTCTTTTGTGTATTTTGGTTTTGTGAAAGATGGTCAAGATCCCCCATGTGATTGTGGCTCTCCTCACTCCCACCACCATCTTGGAACTTTAGGCCGGAAGCCTCCATGAGGGCTTACCTTCATCAAATGTTTGTTGACCCATTTGGTGAAGGTCTTCTTCTGAACTCGATCACGCTCATCTGTGGGGGATACCAAAGAATCAACGGGGTCAGAGGTCAGCCTAGTGATCAAGTGAGTTTTTCCTCTAATGTGCTCCACCACCCAACCACTGAAAAACATAACTGTGTGCCCCCCACCCCCCGACCCTCTATAATGACAGTAGGGAAGGCCAGCCTCACAATAACAGCAAAAACAATTAAACAAGCAAATGTGGGAGGCGGACCGAGAATGAGGTCGGAGGAGCGTAAAAGAAACCCACCAATAGACACTGTACAATGTCCACAGACAGAGTCGCAGCTATCAGCTCTTTGTGACGCTTCTGGCTGCGTTAGTAATGAGTCAGGATCCCCTACTGTTTTCAGTGTAAACAGATCCGTGTCACACACACTCCCAGCTCACCCCAAGGACACGGGTCTCTCTCTTCGGTCTACTACAGAAAGCTGGCTAAAGGCCAATGCTACACGGCTACACTGTCTGGGGGCATACCCACCCTGACGGAGAGACGTGTCCGCCCCATGAGGCAGTTACGTAACTAACCAGAGGGGTGTGGCTTGCTAATTACAAGGGAAAAGTGTGCCTGCGGCTGCAGAAACTCTCACTTCCCCTGCCTCACGAGGAGAATGATCCTGCTGGTGGAGCAGCATGGAGACAATGACCCGGATGAACACTGATGCAGTGCGTGCGTGAGTGCATTTGTGTGTGTGCGTATTTGCTCAGCACATCCGCTTACACGCCATGTCACACAGCATCCATTTATAACACCGATGGCAGAATAACATTAGCATCCGGGTCTCCATCAAAGCCCACCTTTTAAGAACTGCACCATCTGCTGTCCACTCTAGAGCAGAAGAATAGATTAACTGTGCGATCTTTCAAAACAAGTAAGAGAATATAACATTTGAAGAATAAAGTAGGAAATGTGAGTTACCAAACTGCCCCATAAAAACACTGACCAAACAGCCGGGACCCATGGGAGCCAGGAGAACTAGCCATCACCCTGACGTATCCAGGCAGGCCATGAATCACCACGTAGACAGGCGGATGACTGATGGGCCATTCGTAAACTCACGTTTCTCAGGTTAAATGGACTTTGAAGATGAACAGGACACCAACCACAAGCCCTTGCAAAGGGAAAGGTGACACCTAGGGCTCCAGTCATGTCTCAGTGCACCTTGACCCAGGACCCATCAGACCTCGGGACTGAACAAAAGCCAGAGAGCAACACTCCCTCTCCGGCTCACAATGGCCCGAAGCGTTCAGCACATTCACAGGTGAGAGCCTTTTAGATGTGAAGAGATCTTTTTTTGACATAAAACACCTCAGCAGTGAGCAAATCTCATTCCCCAGGACTAACTGGTATTTTCAAAGAAGTGTTAATGTTCAATTCCTGCACCTGGCAGAAGAGTGAGTGGAGTCTGGGGAGGGGGGGGGTCCTAAAACAGGCATGGCTGTCATATCCCTGCATATCTAATAAATCAAAATCATTATTCCGAGCATGAACACAATCAGCGGCACAGTACACAGGAAAGATTCCCAAATACACAAACGATTAATCGACACAGCAGCCTCCCTGCTTGAACTGGGAAGACACCCAACTTCACCATCAGAACCCTGGCTTAACTAAAAGATCTTGTCCATTTAAGGAATGGAGATACACCAATATAAAAAGAACCACAAAATGTAGAAACAGCATCACTGAAAAGGGGAACCCAAGTCCACATATAAGTGCTTGATTGTATACAGTGGCAGCATGCAAGAATTTCACACATCAAGAGATTAGGGCCGTATGTGCAGCGTGTGTCGGGGAAAATCGATTCTGTTACAAATAGCAATTCTTTGGTTTGGCAATATTTATATTGCCACAACAGTTTAAATAATTAAATATCAGTTTAATTTTCTTCTGTTTAACCTGCTCAGTTGCACAAGCCCAATTTTGTTATGAGACTCGCATGCGTGAGTCTGGAATGGTGCTATAAAACTTTGCCACCGTAAAATATTGTGGTAATACCAGCAATAATGTGGTAATACCAACAATCGCGTGCATCTCTCTGATCACCAAGCAGCAGTGACAAAGCTAAACGGATAGTGAAGTCCGTTGCCAACTAATCTATTTAGTAAGACATTTTTCAGTTCACAATTTCAAGTTGCCACTACCCTGCTTGTTCTAAGATGCATGTATACCACAAAGGTGGTCATTTCTGTATTCATGTCACTAGCTACATTTTTAATTCTGATCCATTACTTGCTAAAAAGCAGCTACTGCTGAAGTCCTGTAGTTTGTACTGGACAGTTTTATGCTGATCTTTTTGTTTGAAGGTTTATTCGTTAAGTAGAGCTCAGTAAAAGCCCTTTAATGTGAGAATGACTTTACTTTAAATGTAGACCTGAAATGTTCAAGAGCAATCAAGTTAAAAGCAACAAATGCTTTTAAGAAAGATTAACTTCTCTTTGTAACAGCAAAAAGTAAGAAAAAAGCAGTCCCACTTTAAAAATGACAGTTGATATCAAAATACACAAATACACAAAAAACACATATTGATGTGACACTGAATATGGAGGTCTCTGTCAATTCCCTCCCCTAATGTACAGATATATACACAACTTGTCATGACATTAAAGAAACATCTGTTTCTATGCAGTAGTTTGTGTTTTGGAGATATCTGCTACACATGGACCGTCTACATCAGCAAAAGATTTTGATTGGCTGCTTTCATATCAATTGCCTAAGATAGCCAATCACATGGCATCTAAAGCAATGACACGTGAAGAAGAACGCGCCCCTCTCCAAATCACAACTTGTGCCAACAGCACTGTAGGAATATGAACTGAAGACACTCCACCGCTTTTTTGTTCTCACTCGAATCGAGGCCACGGAAAAAAAAAAAGACTTTCCATTCATTTGAGCCACGCATTTGAAGGATTAGGCGACAGCGAGGCGGGTTTCCCAGAACACGGTGCCGGCTCATAGATCTGTCAGTTCTCCGTGGCGCGCAGAATGAAAACCGCGCTAACGTAAGTCCCTCTCAGTTTTTATGTCTGTACTCATTCTCCGACTCAAAATCAAAAGCGGAGCTTGACCAGACCTCACAGGGCACAGAGATTAAGAAACCCAAATCCATCGAATTCAAATGCCAAACATTTGGAAACAGGGCATCAGCGTAGTGTTAAGGAAATATTACCTACGAAAGAGGTAACGGCTGGCTGCCACTGAACACATGCACAGACACACACAGACGCACACACACAGCTACAGCTTTAACCACAGGAAGACTGGCTGGCAGACACAAAAACATCTGTCACCATGTCCGGAGAAGCCGCGTCTGCGCAAACCACACACCTTTCCTGCCATCGGTAGCTTTCAGCATCCCCTGGAAGACGCCGTCGTCCGACATAAGCCTGTCTCTCCCCAGGCTGTCTGTGGAGAAGTTTCTGTACTTTGCCTGAGACATGGTGTCTTGCGTTTGCGCTGACTACAATGACTCGTCGTCTCTCGGATGTTCACGGGAGTGCTGCGGGTGCGGCTGGCTGCCTGTGAGCGGCTGCGAGCGGGTATAACTGGCTGTGAGCAAGCGGTTTGATCTCGAGTTGCCGCTGGGCGCCCTGAGCTTCCTTTTTTCACTGGCTGTTGCCTCTCTGAACTGAGTGACCCACTGCTCTGCCTACCCTCTTCCTGGAGGGCGGAGTCGGGGGGGGAGGGCAATGCCTTGGCTCCTCCCCCCCTTTAGAATTTTGTCATGTGGGGCGCCGTCAGTGGGGAAGAGGTGTGACAGTAAGGTGTGACAGTGAGAAGGTGAGTCAGATATGTAGGGCGGGCCCCAGCGTCACAAGCACCTAACGCCGGGAGCCTTTTTCACAACTATGCACTCCTACCGTGTGGACCCCCCCGACCCCGTGCTTAATGATTACCTGATGGAATTCCACAGGATCCCACAGAGAGGCATGTAGGGGGGAGCAAAGAGCAGGTCTGATCTAGTTCCTTTCCCACTTCACATCTCACACACTCCCCCTCCCTTAAACTCACACTTTGCATGTAAAATACAATAACTCATTGCAACATAACCCCATAAATTACGATAGATACAGTGTATCAGTGCCTACGCAAATTGGCTGCACTGATGTTTGTGCTCATGTGTAAACCTGAGGACAGCAATCCGACCTTCCCAGCAATGCAATGGTGGCGACCCACCCGGGACGGTATTGAAGCCTGAATGTCTCCGGAGGTTTGTCATGTTATTAGCAGCTCACTTCTCATAATATACGAAGACTGAAATTCTATCCATTCCAACATCTGGGAAGTTAATGAAGCTGTTTGGGACCTGTAACCTCCCAGCGATGAATCAGCCCTGTTAAACGCCTGAGGGAGTTCCCCTATGCCATCACCAGAAGGCTTGATAAATCACTCCGTGTAACAGGGGGTAGTAGTGTCTAACGGGAAACTACAAGGAAAAAAATTCCACTTGAGGGGGCAGAATATACTGGGCAGAGTAGACTGCAATTCTAGCCTGTGCCTGTGCAACGCCTACCACGTCTGGCTTGCCCAGCGGATGTTCAAGAAGGCACAGGGCTGTGCGTCTGGCCAATCATAAAAAACACAGATTTGAGCGTGTCTAGCAAGGTTCAGGACTCAAACCTGGTGAGCGCTGCATGCTTTCACCTGTTACAGGGTTAGGAGACACCGTCACTGGTCTGTGTCACCGCTGTTCTAGAGCATTCTAACTGGAACAAAAGATGAAGCAGCCTTGCGACAGCGTTGCCTGAAACGGTGAAAATACGAGCCACTAATCAGGCCACAGGTATGAAACAGAAACCATATGCCTTTCACCAGCACGGTTTCACTCCATGGTTCTGAAAGACCGAGACCCTGTCAGAACGTGGCCCCGGGCTGCTGCCTGTTACGGCTTGAATATTGGAGAAGTGCTGACACATCTGACGAGGGTAGGCCGGCTCTCCTCCGCGGGGCAGCGAGACACGCCCTCCCCTTAATGGCTTTAACTCTGCGTGCTGCCTAGGCATGTGAAAGAATGAAGGTGGAAAAACGATGCAGCTGAGAAACCGCAACCCAGCCAGGGACTGGCATGGAACCATACCAAGCCGAACCGCACCATTTGTGCTGCTGGAGCGGCAGGAGATCCAGGGTCGAGCCTGACACTCTCCAGTGATCTGTACAGCTGATAAGCCACCCACACGTTCTTTCTAGAACTGTGGCTCAATGTACGTATCAAAATATATCAAATGACTCATGAATCGTCTTAGGGGTAATCATGTGTTCCTTGCTGATTATCACAGATGATGAAAACGGATGACGGAAGGGTGTAAGTCTCAGTCAGCAGCCTGTCATCACGTGTAACGTGGGGAGGACATAGCTGAGCGAGGTGGTGCTCTACCTGGAAACACCCGAGAGCAGGAAAAATCCAGAAAGGCAGCACCCGCATGCCGGAACGCCAGAGGCCCTCAGCCCCACTCACGCCTTCGACGTGAGCCCATTTAGGAATGACGAGATCACACGGCACTAATCCCTATGCACATGGCGCACAAAGGGGTAGGTGTGTTTGGGCTGTTTAAAACTGGGTGTTGCCAAATTTGGCCAAATGAATTTGATCATTATATGTCCGTCGGTTCACTCACTCAGCGGCCAGGATGCACACAGGCAAAAATGCTAACAAGGCAAATTGGGATGAAGCACTCAGAAGATGAACAGCTGCCCCCCTGATTTAGAACCAATCACCTACCGCTTATGTGTTTGGCCCTCGGAGGAGTTGGTCGAGCTGAGGCTTCTAGATCAAAGGGGGGTAAGTGCCAAACCAAGTTTCATCAGTCTTATTCCCACCAAGACTGAGTCCTTTTCCTTTATTCAGCTGACCTGTCCTTACTGCCCAGATCCTTTCTACAATCTGCTCTCCTCCAAGTGGACTGCTTTACTTACATGCTGCAGGTCACATGGCATGGTGCCGGTCAGCTAGATTTGGCAAATGGGAACCTGCGCTCCACTGCGGAGTCTCAGTGTTTTTCAGTACTATTTTCCCAAATAATGAAGACCATTGTCCTGGTAGGGGTACTGACTACCACACACAGGAAAAGGAGGCACAGATAACCAGGTTAACAGCAAGGTCACAAGAAAAAAAAACAGCATCCTTCAGCTGACAGGTACCCACAGCAACAGCATGGCTGCATTCCAAGAAATTTAATTAGCCACGCCCTCCATGAGCAGATTAAATTGATTTTGAGCATGCTTTTAAAAAGTACTGGTGATGTACACTTTCAGATGACTCTCAAAGGTACTACAACACTTCCTAATCCTGGCTTTCCATCAGTATTTTATGATAAGGTGTTCCCAGGTTGAATCAGTGCCGATGAGAGTCTTTGACACCATTCCCCAGTGCAAGTATCTCAGAGAATTCCACAGCAAAGCCAGAGGGGGGCACTAGCAGCAGAAGAATAGGATGAAAATCCTGTCACCTCTGCTAAACTACTGGCCAAAATCTGTGGGCAAAGAATCCGGTCCATCCTCCATAAACCAACAATGCCCCTACTGTGTGGCTCTGCTTTTGCTGTAGTCGATTCTTTGGCCTTGGCTGTGACATCTCCCCCTCGATAACCATGGCGCCCCATTTGGGATGGAGCCACAGGGATATTTCCTGAGTGCATGCAAGCGACCCTTGGGAAGGACAGCTTCCGCTTGTCATCAGAGAACGATTCTGAGAATCACCATTTACCATGGGATTCCATTCTCTCAAACATCTCTCCCTAAGCGGCCTGCGCCCCACACGCACCATAACCAAACAGAATCTAAGGTGAAAGCCCATTGTGTGCTAACCGGTTCTCATGCCCGTACGTACCACTGAGAACACCAAGGTCAAGTCCTTACTATTTATTCCAATAACTCCAATAACTACAGTTCATTATGGGGCACAAACAGGAAGGGCTAACACCTTCGACCTCGGTATTTTAAAAATCCTGACTACAGCTCTGCCGGTTCTGAGACAGGCATCCCATAAACCCACAGAGAATGCCTAAGTGGCCTCCTCACATGAATAGGCTGAGTGACAGCAAGCTGACTACAGATTACCTACCTACACTAGTTATTCATTAAGTATAAGACTAATGATCCCCGGCTGCGCCATTCCTGTAACGTGGAAGTTTAGGGAGTTCCCCGCTTTGTTTTTTGTTTGTTAAATCTTTTCAGAAATCAGCGAGATAAGCATGTATATCTGGACCTGGACTTCCAGCACAATCCTCAGCAGCAGGGGGCCAAGGCTTGGCCTTCAACCCTCAGAACAAAATGTTATTCCTTGAGCAGAGGGAGCAGAGAGATAATGAGGGTGGGATCTTTCTATCGGCAAAGCCAAGCGACTCCGACCTGGCGGGGCATTCCGGGTCTGGGCGCGCCATGCCTCCTCCCTTGGGCAGGGGGAGCTAAGTCCGTTGCAGAGTGCCCCTTCTCCAGCCCAGCATGCGTGTGATTGCGTGTGCTGGCGTGTGCTGGCCGGCCGCACCCATTATCAGAATGGAATGCAAATAAAACAGGAAAATACTCAGACAGCGTTTACACCTTCGGCCCCACCCAAACACTGGGGGGTTTCACCGTGAGTGTAAAACGGAAAATGGACGCCTTGGGCACTGGCAGAGAGGAACACGAAAATGGCTCTGCCTGTAAGAGCCTGCCTCAGAGGCTGCCCTCGCTCCATTCTGACGCCTCCCAACAACACGACTCTACAGGCACGGTCTTGGCAGGCACATTAAGCGCTCGATAAATTAACTCAGTGTGTCAGGCTATGTCCGTAGAAGCTGTCCCATATCAAAGGACTCCCTGTCTCTGGGGTTTGCTATCCAATCTGAGGCCGAGCTGAGGATTGTTCCATTGAAAGCCATTCCTTTCACATGACAAAGGGAGTGATCAGCCCAGGCTAAGGTCTACTCTGTTCTATCATCTTTAACAAGAACTTAGGTCCCATTGGAACCTCACTGTCAACACTAGTGGAAAAAACTGTGAGGCCTCCTTAAACTTTAGACTCAAAGCTGTGATAAAACAGCCTTGACAGCAGACACCAAATATACACCTCCAGCATGGGGATCCCCCATTTTCAGATTGACTCTATTCATTTATGTGAGAATGATGCTGTGGAAATCTGATAAGTACAACGAACTCCCCCTATTGGCAGAAAACCATACTACACCTAATATGTTTATTTGCAAAAGTAAATAGCAACTAATCAACACCCTGAGATTGCGTAAGCAACCCTCTGTTTTCAAATAAATAATATTTCATTTCTTGTTTATTTTTATTAAAGAATGTTTAAATGTGGTCAAAATTAACTAGAAACTCATTCAAAAGCCAACAAGCCAGTGGAAAATCTGGTTACCAAGTGATTTCCATGGCAACAGCACCAAAACACACAGTAGCTGAAGTGGTATTACTAACATCTGTATTTATAGACTGACGTTTGGATCCAAAGCTCACATTACCATCTCCGCTGAGAGAAAACGATGCCAGATATTCATCTTCCATTACAGCAAAAGCCCCAGAAAGGTGACCCACAACGAACACCACTCAATTTTGTCTTAAATGAAACAAACACCTGAAAGTATTTCAGTTACATTTAAATACATCTAGCCGACTTAAACTGTGCATGTCCTACTTAATATTTTTTGTAATAGTTGCAATATTGTCCCATCACAGAGGCTAAATACAGTTTTAGGCCCGAAAATTATGGACAAGAACAGTAGATTAAATCCAAATTGGTCGGATCACCACTAGGTGGCACGCAAACAATGTGCGACCAAGATCCAGGACATTCTCCATTTCGCGAGAACAGAGTCAGTCAAGAAAATATCAGGGGGGTGTTCCACGAAATAGAGTTTCTCAATTATCTGGGTTAACTTAAGCTAGAAATCATGATTATCCAATAAGAGTTTAGATAAGGAACGTTCCTATTGCACATGTTGGCTTCTAGTTTAAGTTAACCAAGCTAAATGAGAACACCTGTCCATTTTCAGTAATCACATGTGTAATCTTAGAATCTTAATTTATAGGTAAACAAACAAAAACACTGCGAATGTAGTATGACTCGTGTTTTGCATACAAGTTGAGGGTGTAAACTGTAACCTAAAATTATCCTCACTAGAAGCAACATTTAACTTTGTTTTACAAATGTATACTTATTGTTATTATTTTTCATTTTTTATCTAACAAATAAGTTGGAGAGACAAAGAAAGCGGTGTGAAAATGATGCATATGCACAGATTTGACAAATAAAACACCTTGATTTCATAATCTAGTATAATTCAATAATGTTTAACAATATAAAAACAACAAACATATCAGTGATCTGCAGATCAACCGTGTAAGTCTCTATATAATCTCCAGTAGTAAGCTTTAATTTTCAATTTCAGAGGTAAAAAGCACTGATTGCTAACTCCCCTAAAGAAATGAACCCCCTGCAGGTGCCTATATTTATATGTGGTGTTCCAGCAGTTCCTCCTTTTTCTCTCTATCCTCCTTTTTCTCCTTTCCCTCCCCTTTTTTTT
>JAAGVU020000129.1:6472939-6484488 GCA_011763525.2 Mormyrus iriodes
AAAATAACCATATAAACATATGGTTTTTACTTCGCGGATTTTCACCTTTCGCGGGGGGTTCTGGAACGCAACCCCTGTGATAGACGAGGGATCACTGTATTCATCAAAATTGCAAAGCTATCTAAAGTTTTTTTCCTGTGACAGTATAACAGAGTGAAAACTTCAACCCCCTGCGCTATAATGTCTGTACATTATGAAGGTATGAAAAAGCCTGATCTTATTCTCTCAGCAGGAAAATCGGAATCGGCAAAAATCGGTATCGGCAGGTCGCATTGGCAAAAAAAATCGGAATCGGCCAAGAAAACTGCAATCGGTGCCTCTCTAGTTATTATTGTTGTTTGATACTATTAACAACACCTTATTGTCCTGCGGCAGCTAACTAAACGCATAATCGAGTGGGGTCAATCTGGAGGATTGTATCCACCAGGGGGCAGTGCGAGAAAACACTCTTGGTCTGGTCCTTCGTCTCTGGTCTTACTTGTTTGTATGAGGTTGTGGCCTGAAATGATGTGCACAGTGAGCTGCTAATTTTGTAATAATGTTGCAGAATTCTCTATGTATTTCTCTAGTAATTCTCATTACTCCACTTCATATTGATGCCTTGCTCTGCCTTATACTTTACTACCTCATGTTAAATGTTGCATTATGTGTTGTGTTATATTATATCTGTGAACGGTGGCTTCCAGCTGATAACCCTGCAGCTGACCTAATTGTGCACCGGTGGAGGTGCAATAAGATTCCAAGCAAGGATAAGATCACTGTACAAGACACTAATAAGGATAATCCAGCAAAATACAAAACAAAAGTGCATAGTAAAATTCAGTCTGTGAGAAATCCACACAGCAATACTCCACAGAGAATGGTAGCAGCAGTGTTTTGGGCAGTGACTAAAATAACCTGACTTGCCTCCAATAACCTAGGCAGAACAAACGCACAGCAAGGTTTGTTGAGTTAGCGCTCCACAAACTAATATTCTAGTAATACTTATGACTTATGAGTCTGGGAGAGAAAAGCCTCACTCAGAGTAAACTTCTGTGACAGCACAGCAGCCACAACATCGTTTTAAAAGGGAGATATCGTAGATAAACCAGGTAAAAAGACATCAATGGTGTGGTAGAATTTTGGCGATTTAAAGAAGCCTACGACACGCTGACCAAAATTGGAAATACTACGAATTTATTGCACCACTCGAAGCATTGCCATCCAACAGAACATACAGAATGCAAGCCCTTATAGTCACAGACACCAGCAATTAGTGCTGCAACTTTCAGTCGCATCCCGTATTGGTTCAAAACGGGACGCAGCATTTTATTTTTCAGTATGAGGGGGGTGGCAACTCTAGTACCAATGTTAAACCCTCCCACTGTAACCAGCAGCAAGGCAACCAGAGAAAGAAAAAAACCAGCAATAAACCACACTGTCGTTGCATTACTAGTGTTACGCCCATGACAAAAAATATTATTGTATATTTTATTTATTAAAATTAGATTTTGGTTTGCAGTCCATTCAGTTTGTCATCCTTTTCATGTTCCCTTACTATCCTAAGGGAACTTTAAGCATATATAGAGCCTTAAATTAGAAAATAATGAGTTACAAATTATAGCGTCAAGATTATCAATATCGACTGATAAATATTGATAATATTTATTGCGATAACATTTTTGGTCATATCGCCAAGCCCTAATGCAAAAAGCCTGATCTCAATCTAGCTATGTAAGAATTGCATGACTTACTTGTTTTGCAATGTGCCTAGCTTGCGATGTGCCCAGCTTGTGATGTGCCTAACTTGCGATGTCGATATTAATATTGCACATCACCCAGCCCTACTTAACATTTTTTTGTACTGTAACGTTGCAGTGTCTTGTTAATTGTCTGTAGTCTGTAGAGAAGGCATTCAAGTAAGTATTTCATTGTTGTTTGTACACTGTACTTCGTACATATTATACAGCTTTCTTAGCTCAGACTGAATACAGAAGCAGAAGAAACTTAAACTGCCATTAATTAATGAAGAAGCTGTACACAGAGGCTCACAACAGCTCGGAATATTTTCTCTCTTGCTTCTGATAATACCTTCTGGTCACTCATTCTTTATAAAAAATAAATAAATAAATTGATGCTACTTTAATGCTAACTGTGCCATATATAAACACACAGTCCCGTAACAAAAGGTGACCACACTTCCCCCAAGCTTTTTAGTGGTACTGCATCTTGTGTACGCAAAGCCTTAATTCCATGTGAAATGTGCTGGTCCCACCCCGCCTCCACCACTCACCTGCGCAGCACACTCTGGCATACAGAGAGTGGTTCCTTCCTCCCCAGTCCCCAACACACATAGAGCTGCCCCACCCGTACCGATCCTTCCAGCCGAAGCGGAGCTGGCCTCCGCTGTCAGCACCTGGGACACCGGCCGCCATCGCCACGGGCTCAATTTTGCCTTTGCCGGGACATACACTTCTCAACCAAAGTGCATCTGCTCCTCCAATTGCAGGCAGTAAATTTGCATTGACAGAAGGAACGCCCTGCCCTTTCCTCTTTGTTGAAATGACAGTCCCCCTTCTTCCCTCTAAGTAAAAATGAAAGAGCTGTCCCTTATCGAGGAAAAGTATGTGATTGAAAATTACCTTACAGATCAAGTTTTAAGTACTGTTTAAGCCAAGGAGCGCTCACGCTCAAAACAATAATTATAGGAATGCCTGCATTTTAATATATCTATTGCATCCTATTTTCTTTTAAACCCTATTTTATATATATTTTACCATGATTCATGATTCATGACATCATATTTTCTGTTATTTTAACACATGTATTTATAGGGGCAATTTAATTCTAATTTCACTCCAGCATTAACAAGTTTTAACATGTTCTACGTGGACAAAAACACAACGATGAAACTGCAGATAACAGGGTCTTTTATGTGCTTCTGTTTACCAGGATTGTGAATGGGTGTGACACGATAGCCTACAACAGTGTTTCTCAACCCGGTCCTCGAGAGCCAACAGACAGTCCACCCTTTTGCTCTCTACTGGGAGCTGGGAGGGAGAAAAAATGTGAACCAAGCTGAGAAACCCTGGACTAAACCTGATCCCAAAATAACTGAATGAGTCCTGTGTGCTTATCAGTGCACCCTCGCTAGATGAAAAGGATGAGACTGACTAAATCTGATCTGTGTCATCCATTCCGGACCTTTCCTACTGACAGGGAACCCTTCCCAGCATCAGGACAGAGACAGGCAAGTTCTGAGAGCACTCTGAAGTAAGCCATCATCATACACACCATCTAATTTTGAGCTGGCTAAGAGGGTGCAAACATCAGCTTTCGAAAGCAGGAGAGTGATGTGAGTTTCATCCCATATGAAGACGGAGGCCAACATACAAAACACAACTGAGAGATAAAAAGCCAAGAAGCAAAGGCAGGAAAATGGCAAGGTTCATTCTGCATGGGTGCTTAATGGGGGGAGGGAGGGGTGATGAGGTTAAGAGGGTGAAGACACATTGAGGCTTGTCCGCCTCTATCTGCAGCTCCTCACATCAGTTGCTGTGTAGCTGTCAAGCACTGTGTAAAACGCCAATCGCCTAAACCCTGCATATAACAATTCGGTCTGGGGCCTGTTGTTCCAGGAATTTGCCTATGGGGGCATCACTGAGCTAATTTTTAAAAACGTCTAAAAGTGCCAATGCAAATGAGACACTTCATCTGTTTTTTTGTATATCTGAGGCTCCAGAAACATGGAGCTGACAGAGACTCGTGTCCATTGACAAGCGTTCACCATCACAGAGAGTCTTCTCATTAATCCTTGTGGTTTCAACAGATGCAACTAGATTGTGTAACAGGTACAGATATTGTACTTATTATGCAGGCAATACTATTATTATTTTTATACTTATTAATACTTATTAATTTTTTTTTGTTTTACTTTTTACGTTTCTCAAAGACCCCTTATGATCACAGGGTGTCGAAACCATACCTGAAGAGGCCCCCAAACCACTGAGAATTATAATCACACAAACAGACATGGCTGGGGAGTTTACAAGCTCAAATGAAACAGACCATCTTTGGCTTGCGTTGTTTATAAGTTGTACTTTTCCAGTCTTTCTTGATAATAACCCATAGTTAGTAACCCATCCCTGCTTACTTATTTTCACACACAAAAACAGATGACAGAATGACATGCATACCAGTAAAATGTTAATATCACAATATCATGGATGAAAGAAAGTTTCTCAACAATGGAACTGAGTCAGTAGTACTGCAGGCATATTGTAGAAACCCTCATTGTCCCCATGAGAAGTTACATCACAGTCATGCTATAGGCCCGCACGTAAAGACCATGAGTTTTTTTAAATCACTGGTGCTGTCTGTCTGTGGGAGTGGAAGGCAGCTTCTTGTCTGCTGGAAATACCTACCAGTCCACATTGGTTCCAGGGAAACAAAAGCCGGATGGAACACATCAGATGGGAGTGACCACTGCATCCTAGCAGAGGGGACTAAAGCTCAGCCAGGCCTACTAAACCTGAGGAAGCATTCTGAAATTTGGCACCAGGAACAACAAAAAGATCAGTCATCTGGCAATGAAAGATTATCTTAGAGTATCTGCTGTGGCTGATATGCCCCCCCATCTGACATTGTCATAACACGGCAGATGGCCTGCTCTGTTGTGTTGGTGTGTTGGCTGCCAGCGAGACCAGAAAGCACATGAAAGAAAAAAACAAAAAGTCTTTTAAAAAGCAGGGTTCCCACATGTCAAGAGAATCCCCTGACTGTCATTCAGCAGAAGCTGGGTACCATGGTCATTTAAACGTTCCCAGAAGTCACATGACCCCAGCTAATGTTCAGAGCCAATAGATGAAAGCCTATTATTGGATTGGCTAGAGTTGCTGATGAACAACAGCTGTGTACAGATAGCTGGACCATGTATGGGAAAACAGTAAATTACCTCCAGGGACTTTGGCATTAACTCTTTACTTGTACTCTCTTGGCTCATAATCCTCCCTGCTAAATAACTTTTTCAAGGAGACCATGGCAAAAAAGCTTTAATGACTACAGGGTAGTAACCTTTTAGTCCCAGTCCAGAATAAGCACACTGACAGCTACCAGTTCACTGTAGTGGTTATTCATTTCAATTTCATATTCAATTCAGAGTTAACACTTCACTCCGGCCCCTGCATTGCTTAGCAATTCAGCCGACCTAAATTTAGGTCCTTTATCAATGGTCGCTCTCTGCTGCCCATGGGCCCCCTAGGTAGGAACATGCAAGGCTGACATGGGGCTCAAATAAACCATCCGGGGTCATTAACAACCTACAGATATCTGACACACAGAAATGTGTGTGTGTGTGTGTGTGTGTGGGGGGGGGGAGGGTGCACAAGAAGTAGGTGTGGGATGGCCATCAACAACTTGATGGTATAATGCAAGCCGAAGACTTAGCAGACAGACAGGTCTCGGTATGAATATCTATTTAATTGGAAGCCCAAGGTTTTATCTAAAGAGCCTTTCTTTCAACACCTCAACATTTATTAGAATGAACCAGTACTTTTCTCAATGGGACTGCCGTCCCTCTCGGGAATGAAACACTCTGTGAGCCTTTTAGATCTCAAGGTGAGGGTGGATCAGGGCACAGGGTGACTATCAATAGGAACAACTGTGGTTTTATAGATGCCAGGGGGGAACCAACAGGCCTAGAAAAACAGGTCAGCTGCCTTTGGTGAAAGGTCAGCCATTACTACCGCTGCTAAAAGCTGGGACTTGATACAATCACTTTAACCTTCATAATTCAGACAACATGTAGTGGACGCACCATCGATAACCTTTATACGTTGTTAAAACATGGATAGTATACACCAACAGTAACCTTCATAACTCTGACAAGATCAACAGCGTTTGCCCACTGTAACCTTTTTATATTATGAAAGCATGGATTGGATACACCCAAAGAAATCTGAAGACTTGGATAGGATACATTCACGGTAACCACTAAACATCTTGACTACATGGATGTAGTAGGTTCACCCACAGCAATCCATAAATTCGGAGAACATGGATCAATATGTAACCTGTGCTCAGGGTGATCACTCAAGAACTGCGTCAAAGTGTACACATTTACTGAATGCTCCATCAATTCTCTTGGCAAAGAAGTGTCATTTTCCCATGTAGTAATGTAAACATTTGCCTTACTCTCTAAAAGCAAGCTAGAGATCAAAATAAATCCTTTAGTGCTGATGCAGTGAAAGACTGAATCAGATTCATTTCTACCTTAAATAAACTCAGAGCAGGTCAGGCTGATGAAACCAGGAGTTTCATCAATGGGAAGGAACAGAGCAACTGAGCACAAATGTCCCGCACTTGCAAACTGCACTGGCATTTAAAGGGTTAACTTCTCCTCCCACATGCAGTGGGGTGGGAGGGGGGGCATGCCAAAGCAGCCCCAGTGTCTGAAGCAGGGTGTGCAGCAGACAGCAGTGGAGCCTCCCTGCCAGCAAGCGGGCACCGACTAGCTGTTTCCATGGCGCATGCTAGCATGCCACCCCAGAGTGCCTTATCCCTCACTCCACGGTTGCTGCCTTACCTTCACTCCGCTGCCTCCAGTGCTCTCGCCAGCGCCATGCAGCCACCAGGCTGACGACGTGACCCAGAAGCACCAGGGTTGGGAAAACGCTCTCCGAGGAGCTCGTCGGCATTCGGGCCACGAGAAGACGCGAGCGACAGGTGGGAGGGTACCGGCTGAGAGGAGGGGGTGAGCCAAACTCAAAATAGGATGGGCGGATCGGTCCCTATCACCAAGAAAGCTCAGCAAATGGGAAGTCTCCACTTCCTTGTCCCAGGGGCGATTTGCTTGTCACTCTCCCTCTACCCTTGCAGTCCCTCTCCAGGTCTGTCTCTCCACTTTTGTACAACCAGCACAGCCATTCCTTCATTCCACCCCTGTTTCTTTTTCTGCCTTGTCCTCTTCCCTCTATCCCAATGATGCTGTTGTTTATGTTCACATGATCCAGAGCAATGGATACACTGGCAGTTAGCATTAAAAAAAGGTTTCCTTCATCAAACACATTTTTCCTTCTAACGACCGCTTGCTTCAAAGAAATGAGACGGACCCAAGCATCACAGCCTTACACCAAGTTCCCCGTTCCTCCCGCACGCCGTCATGCACGCTTTAAATGAACTCACTGTGAACACCCAGCTATTCCTGTTAGTGATGGATGCGTTCTCATTTTAAGCTAACGTTTTCTTTTCCAGAACATGTAGCCAGTTCGACTGGACAGTCCTGCTAATAGGCACTTCCTCTGACACCTCCCCATCAAAACACAGAATAGCACAGATGCCAGCATGGGTCACAGTTTACCAACTTATACAGGGTCAATAGTTACTATTAACAGAAACAATAATAACAATATTACTTTACATTACAAGTAAGTACTGGCATCCCAGCCAGGGTGTAGCACTGCGTTGTTCCCTATGCTGCCTGCGACAGACTACAGGACCCCATGAGATTCTAACCAGAATAAGTGGTTAGAAGGACATGCCAGTTTGCATGTCCAATAAAAAGACTATAACCATCAACAAATATTTAAATATACATTGTCCAAACATCCATTTCCCATAACATACATATCCAGGTGCGTCAAGCTCTCGCCATGCATCTACAGAGCAGAGCCAACATTTTCGCAGGGCATACATGGAGGATGAAGAGGAGAAAAGCAGCTTCTGTTTCACCACAAATTAAAGATCACATTTGCCCATGCAAATATCCAGCATACAGAGAATGGTTACTGTCACGAAAGCATCAAATAAAGAGACTGGAAAAAAATGTCACGGCAATAAAATGTAATTTGAGTAGGGCATAGTGTGGACAGGTTTAAAAATGGAAAAGAATCCGGGCCGGCTGGCGGCAAAGGTCGCATTCAGCCACTGCGTTTGTCCGCCCCACCCCCTCTTCTCGGCAAACGGCACGGCCCGGCTTTGGCTAGCTGGCGGGAACGGGCGACAGACATGCATGGACACCTACCAGGTAAGATCTTCATCTAGATGGAGGGCCCAGGGCGACGAGCGCAGCACAGGCAGACGGAATGAAGATGGGCCTCTGTTTGCTCAGACTTTACTTCGTGTTGTTCGCCTTCTTAATTTTGACAGCCCATACCTTCTGTCTGAGTACGTCAGCCTGCTCTCCAGAAGGCTTACTACTAGCTTTGGGTGAGGGGTTGGAGTGGTGATGGGGGGGGAGCGGGGGACGGCAGGGTATTAGAGTTTAAGTGGATATAAATATCAAAAGAGGAGCTGGTCATACGACCACACTTAGAAGCTGATGAAAGCAGCAAGGCAGTCGTGATTCTGAAGCCCGGGACCAGCCGACGAGACCATTTAAAACGTAGGGGGCGGACCTGAGACATGTGTGAGGTCACGTCACAGGACAGGGACACAACTGGGTAGCATAGCGCTTCTGCGTGGGGAAAAAATTGCAATCCGATCCCCATTCGGTGATGGGGGCATTAATGATCCAAAAGACCACTTGGTAAATGTCCATCACCGTTTGGCAGATGCAGCTTAAACCAGCCTCTACCAACCCTGTGTTTACGCGTCACGTTTAATCAAAGTATACCTGTGGCAAGCATCCTTTGGACACACTGATCCTCGATGAAGGATAACAGCCGGATGTCTCCTGCTATTTAAAGGTGCCATTAGCTCTTCCAGATTTGTATCAAGTTGTCAACATTGCTCATAATTATGATGAAGTTCCCAGGACAAGCATTTCATAAAGGGAGGGGATTATGTGCTCAGAAACTAGGGGATGAAGAAGATAGTGGTGCTGAGCTGCCTGAAATGAGCAGGTACTACATGGAAAACCCCAGACCCATTACAGAATTCATCAGGTACCAGTAGACCTCCGGCTGATCCAGAACTTTCTCTCAGGCAAGACAAAACTCAGCTACACTGGAATAGGAGCCACAGTCATACACTCATCCAATTCCAGTAACACCCATTGTTTACTCTGCCAGTCCCTGAATGAAACTGGTTAAAAAAAAAAACATGAAAAGGAAGATAAAACAGAGGAAGAGGCAGATCATGTGAAAGTGACTAAATCTGAAAACTTTCCACAATGGAAAAACAGGTCAGGAATTCCACGTCTGAGCAAATAGATGCTGGACAGGCAGGCTGGAGCCCCAGGACACCCTGGTCATGCTCCTTTGTTGGCTCTGGGACCCCATGGTTGTCATAATTGAACCTAAATATACCATGCTGCAGCACTATAGGCACACAAGGGACTGTATATTACATGTCACTTTTAAACCAGTTTCTATGGTTGCCATACAATTCACTGAGCAAATATACTAAATAGTATTCTAAATTAGGCTGCAGCTTAAGACCTTATGATGGGTATTTACCAAAGGGAATTCCATTAAACCAAGAGGAGATTAACCCCTAAAATCTTAATTTAATTATGGTCCAGTATAATTACACTCTTTCTAGAAAAAGCCCTGAAGAAACAGCAGCCGTGAATCTGTGCTGAAACCCCTGCACAGAGAGCATGGGAGATGCCCCACCTCAAACAGAGGGCCATGGAATGTGGGGGGGGCACCAGCTCTGGGGAAACATTCCGTTGGTACGGTAATTATCCCCCCACGGACTGAGGAATGGTGCTCCTGGGTAAACCATGGCTGGGGGGGGGCACCAGAAAGGTCATGGGTGAGAAACAAAGGTGAGTGGTGCGAGGCAGAGCCACACAGTAGGCTGCATGCCCCAGTAGGGATGCTTCAGATACACTCCTCTCCTTTCTGCTTGGGCGCTATATTCAACTCACACAAAGGGCGCTTTTCCACTGCACCAGATACCATACTTTTGGTACTTTCCCTTTTCCACTGACATTTGGTCGAGTATCAGTACCAAAAGTTCCAGTACCTAAAGTGCCAAACCAACTGGGGTACTTTTTTTCATACTTCGATACTTTGGGGTGGTACTTGAAACGCATTCTATTATACTGGGGTGCTTGACAGCAATAAAGGAGTTCAACATAAATTTGTCACAAACCCATCTAGGAGAGATTTAAACAGCAAAGATGAAAATGACTATGATTGTTTCAGAGAACACAAGCAGAGCTCATGCAAAAGCTGCGGAGGTAAACTTTAAACTGATTTTTAAACACATATTAGATCATTTTGAAAAGGAACAATCATTAAAATTGCAAAACTTGCTAAGCTTTTTTTTCCTATGACAGAGGAAAAATGTTTTAGAAAATTGAGCTTAAACTCCCTGTGCTATAATGTTCATACACAACTGAAGGTAAGGAAAAAGCCTGATCTACTGACTAGCCATGTAAGAATGTTGGTATTAATATCGCACATCATCCAGCACTATAATATTCTACAGACATTTTTTGAATGCAGGTCTGTTTTCAGGATCCTGGGGTTTGGGGAGCCAAATGACATGGGTCATTATGACATTATAATGACCACAGAAGTCCTTGATTTCTCTCCTCCTACTTTGTCCATTCGGACTGCACTTATTAAAGGGCTTTGGGGTACCTATTTTAGAAAGGGTGCTGTATAAAAATAAACTGAATTTAAAGAAAATGGCAAAATGTTCAAGTATTTTTTTTTTTTTCATTCCATTCTTTTTAGGTAAACGGGATTGTGTCTGGTTTGTGAGTCCCCTCAGAATGAAACCTGAGAGGTGTATCTGAGCTTGACCTTTAAAAAAAACATGCTAACATTAGTGTGTGTTGTCCCTTCCTTGCAATAAACCAGCTAGCAGAGTTGGGAAAGACAGCAAATCGGCGAACGCAAGGTCTGTCTGTGGCCGTATAGCGAGGCCGGAAGATTGTTTGGTGGAAGCCGACAGCTGGCACATGACCTGGCCTTATGGAGAAAAGGCTATTTAATTTAATCTCAGGAGGGGTATATTGCTTATACTCTGAAGTCCCCCAGATAAGGCTGCCCTTTTTAAAGGCACTGACTGGGCAATTTGGCTTATAACTGAAACATAATGGTGCAGACACAAATATAAAAAGCTGAGTCAAGGTTTGGCTACTAGTTTGTTCTGTCACAAACCTTCCCGCAGGTTTTTTTTCAGGACAGGGAACCACATTTATCAGTCATTCTGCTGTGAAAACAGAGCCATACCTGTAGAATAACAGGGGAAATGTTGCAGCAATGCAGAATAAATTCAGCTCAGTGAGAAAGTATAGTTTTGAGATTGCCAGGAGATATGCGGTTCTCTCAGGGGTCACCTTCATCACGGTGTCTTGTCTCCAGCTGGCTTGCTGGAAGGAAATGTCTAGCACCTTAGACTTTAATTACGGCTACTAATATAATGTAGCAAGCATGCGATAGTCCTCATCAGATTCCAGGAGCTCTTTCAAATCATGCAATGCTTTGATAAATTATCTCAGTGGGATCTGTGGGTTAGCATCACGCTAGCTGGCCTAAGGATCATTCAATTAACCCTCACACCCGCTTGGGGTTCTTTAGGACCCCACTAGGGGTGTATGGGGTGCAGACCCCCAGATGGGTCAGTGTTCATTTTGGGCTTGTGGTAAAGATGGTGTGAAAAAGAATATTCAT
>JAAGVU020000129.1:6491356-6508218 GCA_011763525.2 Mormyrus iriodes
CAGCACAGTCAAACAACTACAGGGTCACACAACCACTACAGCACAGTCAAACAACCATAAGGTCATAGAACCTTTAAAGTCTAGTGAAAAAACTACACATCCTATGGGCACCCAAAGAGAGCTTTCCAAAGGCTTTATTTGTAAGACCTTCATATATGAATCTGTCTTTTATCCATTTTTATGCTATCTTCAAAAACATGGGGAACAGTATTACCAGCCTCAGCACCCAGGCAACAAAGACCACATTCAAATATCACAAGGTCATATATTTCACAACAGTCAGCTGACTGTGGTCATACAGGCACATTCCAAATCACAACCATAATATAAATGACAATATCAATGTACTAATATTAGTATCAGCTAATGTCAGATCATAAAGTCATACAAAACCTTCCAGAAGAATATATATGCATAATTTTCCCTTAACTACTATGCCTCAGACTGCCTGTAGTCTGCCATGCTGGCTGAGGCGTACAGCTCATGAACCTAGCTAGGCACAGCCTCACATTGCACATTTCACTGCAATTATTTTTCGCTGCTCCAAGGTACTAGGCCAACAGCCCATACAAATGGCAAGCCCAGGGTCGCAATGCAAGAGCCTGCAAGCAAATTCAGGGCCTGACCCCAACTGAAAACAGAAGGCTCTGCCCTGAGCTACAGTCCAAGCTAATAATAAAGCTAGGTGGCTTTTCTGGGCTGCGTCTAAGGAATCATCTTCTTTTTTTTTGTTTTAAATACCAGGCATTTATACTATTACTATTCTTTTCTGGTGTTTGTGGCTATTTGATGGCTGTCCGGCTCTCATGCTTAATATATTTGGCACCGCAAAGCTGAAGCCTAAGATGCTCCTGACACAATTATTCAGGTTGAATCTGAATTACTGATGCATTTCCTGGATAGATAGTTATCTACTTTGCTTCCACACAAATTCCTGGAGGGGCTGTGTTGTGTAATGGAGCTGTTTGTGATTTTGGCATGGTACAGCAAGTCACAACTAGAACCTGCAGAGTTGCAAGAGCAGAACATAGCATTGAAGTTAACATCAAACACAGTACCTCAATGGGAACTGCTGTTATATCCTTGAAGAACATTTTCTTTATAGCAAAATATCAAGTCGTACAGCTTGATAAAACCCATAGCTAGCTCATGACCTAGAGCCTTGGGTCAGTATAGAGGAGACTAGATAAAGACAACCATGGTGAAAGCAGACCTGATCCAGCAGAGTTGCAGCTGGTCACAGTGGTCACCACAAACTGCCCATTAGCTCAAAATAAATGAGAAGGCGCCTAGGACACTAAACCCACAGTAAGTGATCAGGCAGCACCACCCACTCCTTCACATGCTCTAGTCTCCAGGCGGAGCTGTCACTGACACTCACCTAGGTGCTTCTAAGAGGCCGGTAAATAACACAGGTTCCTCCCTTTGTCTTCCAGCTCAGATATTTTCAAATACGTATTTACAAGAGGTATACCAGCAGAAGCAACATAACAGATTAAAAAGTATCCAGCAAGCAAACAAGGTGATAATGAGAGGAAGCAGCAGGCCGACCCATCACGCTCATCAGCGAGCGGCCGTGAGCTTGGCCACAAGGCGCCCACATTACGAGCCACGAGTGCCACGTTCCTGGCACAGATGTTTTTCATAAGCACCGAGGAACTGGAAATGTGGAATAAATATGTTCCCAAAGAGGGCCTCCACAACTGACTTTGCCTTCAAGAGTAGAACAACCGCTGGCATCAGTCTCCCACCATGCCGGTGGAGTCCAACTCGCTCCTAATCAAAACAAGACACTGCGCCATCGAGCTGACAGAAGTACAATGGGCATTAATTATGTGGGAAGCATCACTGACAATGCCAGGTTTTCACTACCTGCCTTTAAAACACGATGGGTTACGTACTCTTTGTTCATACAGGAGGAAACAGAAATAAAAGGCTTCACACTATGGGTACTATTTACTCTTGGGTCAGGATACACAGAAGTGTTGACGTACAGACGGGCCATTGTTGTAAAACAGCACAGCATTTTCTAGACAGTTTTATGCCTGAGTAAGGGTTTGGAGGCGCTCCAGACCAAACTCTTTAGCATGAAGCATTTTAAAGAATACTTAAAAAGTCAAGGCTATTTTCCTGCAAAAATCCCACAGTATTTAAGCTGCACAGTCCTCCTAATGTTTTGGAAAGACACTTTAGAGTAGTTTTTTTTTTCTTGAAGCTCACAGAAGTTTGGAACTGCTCAGTTCTCCCCCAAGGCCAATGTCTGACTTATATCTTTACTGCAGATTATGTAAGATCCTGCAGCATAGGTGTAGCAGAATGTGTTTAATTGCTGGGGGACACTTATGAGATGGTCATTCGATACACAAAGAGGTTGCTCAAACCACACCCCATGGTAATCTAATGATGCTTATGCCATGCCCCAGGAGAACTGATAACCATAATCCAGTGTTTCTCAACCCGGTCCTCGGGGACCCCCAGGCAGTCCATGGTTTTGCTCCCTCCCAGCTCCCTGCTAGACAGTCCATGTTTTTGCTGGGAGAGAGCACAAACGTTGACTGCCTGGGGGTCCCCAAGAATCAGGTTGGGAAACACTGCCATAAACAAAGGCCAAGAGAAGAGTCACAGGACTCTAGGCCTTGGCTTGCATTACTAAATACTCACCACAAAATATCTGAAATTGTAGCTAAGCTATTGCAATTGCACAAGACTTCACAGTTCACACAGTGGAATGTGTTTTAATAACTGGAGTTAATAAGCAACTGAAGAAATTACATGACTCACAAAAATGACAATAAGTTAAAACACAACGACCAAAATCAACCAGCAAAGCCTTATTTTTGCTTGCTAACATTGCTAACTAGAGCTATCTAGTTTCCCTGTTCATGCACCTACAGGCAGACACTTTGGCTTTCAAATAGCATTCAAACAAGATTGGGTAAGGCAGGCTGTTCAGACAAACTACTGTTTACATATATTGTTGTTGGTTTCTAAATATGGCAGCCATAATACAAAGATCCACAGAATACACAGAGTGATTCAGGGTATGCACTCATGGGGACTCTAAGCAAGCTAACAGAGGAACTGTGAGACGGAGTGACTACAGACAGGTACTTTAACTACATATGGGAACTGAGTAACTGCAAACAGAGACACAGTAACAAGTACTTACATAGAGGGAAAGTGAATAACTCAACACATGTACTGTCTCTGTTTATGGATTCACTGTACCCCTATGTAGGTATACCTACACAGAGACTGTGAGTGGCTATAGACAGGTACTTTAACTGCATGTAAGGACTCTGAGTAACTGCCAATAGAGACACAGTAGCTCCACAGACACAGCGAGTACTTACATAGAGTACTCACTGATTAACTCATGGACAGTGTGTACCTACCTATATATAGACACAGCGAGTCCCTACACAGAAACAGTGAGTACCCATGCACATGGAATCAAGTCACTTTAACATGGTATTCCCTGAAAGCTGAGCCCTCCAGCTGTCAGATTCGGGAAAGTGCTGACACAGAGACACGGTCGTTTCACTTTGTACCCAGAAAGCCCCAGCTACAGAGGGGCTCCCAGCCATGGGGGTGCTTGGTTACTCCCTGGCACCTGCTCTCATGCTGGGGGCAGGAAGTCACATGACAACCACGCCTTCCTCTAGCCTTGGACTTTTCCTTCAAAGGGTCTGAAAGTCAAATTATTTAAAGGAAGTTTTAATTTCAGAAACTCCAAAATAACTACGTTAAACTGCTAAGAAGGCAAGGTGCTATAAACACCCCCAGAACTAAATTTAAAAATAGTTTTTAAGGCAGAATCATTTAGAAAGGATTAAAATTACAATAGTGTACATGATTAATGCCTTCCCCATTTATTTCGGTAATAAGGCAGATTTAAAAGCAGTTATATGGTAAATTATATGTTGTTATACGAGTCATTATATGTTGAACTGTCTTTCACATCCACAAAGGTTACCTTTGTCAGCTCCTTATAGCAGCCTGCAGCGATGACACGGCGCAATCCCCGGGTGTGTTTTTTACACACATTGTGAAAGCTGGCCTACGCCTTTTCCATGGAATTACAGACGGTGAAGGCTGAGCACCCATGGGAGTCAACACTGGCTGGTAGATCCCAGGCTCTTAAACTACCATTTTCACCGAGAGGCCCAGTGGAGCGGCGATAGGCAGGGAATCCTACGGCGGCAGTTACATAATAAGGGAGCGGCAAGCTGATGGTTTCAGGCACGGTGCCGCAGCTCAACCGGCAGCCCCTCTTTGGGTGGGTGCCCCCCTACTCCCAGACACCACGCTGTGACTCACACAGGAGTCTCCGATTAGAGGAGCCATTCTGCAGGTCCCCTCCAAAGGGGCCCTCCCAGTGCATGTGTGTGTAAATTGCTGAGTATACACTAAACATGACATTAACGGTGTCTGACAGCAAAATTCCAAAAATGTTCCCGAGGAAAGCAATTAACCCTGCAGCACATCCTCAAAGGGAGGCACAGAGCAAGCCAGAAAAGCCTGAATGCGGTGAGGGGGGGGAGCTATGTACAGAGTGTACTGACTGTGTGCATGTGCGGGGCTCGTAGCTTTTGAGTCCTTGTTACAGCCCCACGCCTGCAGGCAGCAAATATACAGACAGCCCAAAGGTTTCAAGAAAATAAAAAATGTGAAAGTCACTCGCAAGTATGGGACACAAAATGGTCGACTCAGTTAAGTCGGGTAAAATGAGTTGTACACTAAATCACAATTTCCTCCAAGAGGAAGTCACAGTCCATTTGTTGTTATCCCCACTGTCTGGTCCTAATCCCTCTTTTAAGCCTCTTGCCAGTCACGCCTGTGCTGGCCTGTTCTACGTAACCTACCTCTCAGAGGGCTCTGTCGGCTCCCCCTGCAGGTGGTGGGTGAGATACCACCAGACCACGGTGCAGACTGGACAGGGAGGGCAGAAATCAGAAGGTTCCAGAATCACACTAGCTTTACAATATCTCTTTAAAAATGGCTTGTATATTTGTTTACTCAAACATTTCACCCATCTTAATAATTGGTTATTTTCACAAGAAGAAGAAAAGAAAGCACAAAATACCATTCGCAAATTCAACATGTAAATCTTTACAGAAACTGATAACTTTTTCACCGAACACCACCAGCTTTCAGAAGATTCTAGAAGGAAAATTAAGTATTTGATTTATGAGAAACTGTGTGCCATAAACCTCTGCAGGCAGCATTAGGGCTAGTACAGGACATGCTAATATGAACATTGCCTCAAGCAGGCCTTCGCAAGGCCCTTCCACGACACCACCCCCAGCCAAAAGCGAACAATAGATTTTTGAGAAACTGTGCTCACAATCTCTGAGTCATGAACAACCCGCGAAAAAGACCTCATTTGCGGTTGACGGGAATTTGATGCAGTCTTCCATTCCATCCAGTATATCTGCGCAACACCGGCCAAGCTGGAGGCACAGCTGAACACCACAACTGGCGCTCCACTGAATTCAATTAGTAATTACTGCCTTGAAGAAGAAGGAATCTGCTTCCAATCTGACTTTCCGTGACAAATCCCACTTTCAGTGCTGATATTGCAGATACTGTGTGGTTTTTTTATTTAACTCCTTACCACAGAGAGGAAATGCAGGTATAATAAAGGTGTGATTCTATGTCAGATCCAATCTAATATCTGACTAATCAATTGAGCCTTCTAATCTCACATCAGCACACGTTCAGTAATCGGCAGTTCCTATCCACAACAAGAGGGGCATTTCCGGCCGCCGACTCCCCAGGCTCCCTCAGCCAGTCGGGGATGAGCGGAGGGCACCTACCTTTCCTGCTGCTGCGCCAGAAACGGTCTCCCAGGGGGTCACCCATGGTCCCTGCACCTGACATCACTCCGGCTTCCTGCGGGTCTCTGCGATGAGTCGTGTGACCAGGAAAACCCTGCACCACTGATTCCCAAGGGGGCCCGCCTCCTGTCCCCCACCCCCAAGAATGAATGGGTCACCAACCCACCCCCCCACCATCTGTAAGTCATTGGGCAGCCGAAAAGGAGGGCAGACACAAAACAAAGGCCCCTCTTTATCTGGGGCCGGCAAACATGTAGCATCAGTGAACCCCATAAATCCCAAAGCAAATCACCCCTCTACTCCGCCCACAACCCCCGACCGCCCTGTCCACCATGTGTCCCTTCGACTACAGCAACACCAGTCCGAGACTGCACACAGGGCGCCTTGTTCAGCACACACAGTTACCACCATGACAATTTATGGTAGTCAAGGGCATCGCCATGGAGCAGGAGACAGAGAAAGTGACAACGAGAGCGAGGACAAAAGACGTGGAAAACGGTGGCTCCGATCCCACGCAGCACCATCAACTCTCTATGAACATAATGTGCTCCTAGATGTTCCTCCCAATCCTGCTTCTATTGTGGCATTCTTAGTCCAAGTTAATGAAGTGAGATTTACACCACGCTAAACGCCCTCCAAGTCATTAAAAAGCTGCTCTATGTGCTGACATTTGGATGCTGAGCCAAATAGGCTGCCTTGGGAATCGTAGCAATAGAACAACCACTCACTCCCACACATCAACACTACAGCATGGTAAACAAAGGGCAGGGCAGGGCGGGATGGGGGTGCGTGAGTGAGAAAATGTACAAATCTCTGCATTGGTGTGAAATTCATTATTTTTAAGGCCGTAAGCTAAGGAACAGCTTGTGAAAATTCAGTGATGTAATTCAAGACTGAAGATTCACTGAGGGACCAAGGTGCCTAGCTATGTTGGTGTGGCCGTCTAATTGAAACACCATGTGCCCTCGCGCTTCCTGTTCATAACCTTCTCCCTATGGGCTGTTGGGCTGCACCCACACCTTCCAGGTAACCAGAAACTGTGCAGGGCAGGTGAAAGGCAACATCTGTGGCCAGAAAGCCACATGCATCCAGCCAACGACCAGCAGAGACCATAGAGGGATGTCGAGGCACAGGAGACCTGCTACAAGACAGCTGACAGGCAGGACAGAAATATCACCGTGAAGCTTTTTTGGGAACTGCTATGACGCAGAAACACTGGCCTGAGTCAATCTTACAGGAAGCATTACTGTTCCAAGATTTCCATTTGGCATTGCCAGACCAAAAAAAATAATAATTTCAACTAGAAATCACCAGCCAGAGCACCTCTGACTGGTAAGACGAGTCATCCTCCATTCATATTTGCTTCCTTTAATTATAAGATCTAATTCATCTTGCATACCTGGTCTAACTGCTATTGTGGTTTGACCATTCCTTTTATGAATACACACTTATTTGCAAGCCTAAATTCACAGAAGTGAAATATTCAGATTACTATTCATTTCCTCATACTTCTATATCAGAACAAAAACTCGAGATGGAGTCAGTCACACCGAGTTCCAGACGGGTGGAGCAGACTCCTGAGGTGCCCTTCATCACAGCACAGACACATCCCCCTGCCACTGACTCAGAATGACTAATAGGTAGGTGAAGTATATTGTGGGCATGGAGGTGGGATTATGAGTAAATGGGACGCAACTTTTCTGTCCTGTGGTTTTCTCAGGCACGAGCCCCACTCAGCCTCTCATTACATTGCTTTAAGCCTGTTCATATTTACACAAGGAGCAAGTCACATTTAGTGCATTTTTCAAAAGTACAATGAAGCGTTTAGCTACGTGACTCCCACTTGAACCACCACTCTACCTGCTGCCATGACACTGATGGCCCTGCTTGGAGACTCACATTCTTTGAGCTTGACAGAGAAGGTTTATCTCGAATATACGTTTTTGCAAATATGGAAAATAAACGCTCACAGTACTCTGATTAGATTAAAAGCTTATGACTAATGTATGCATATCTACAGAGGACCCTTGGTCCCTACTGCATATGACAGTGAGGCACCAAGGAGTACATGACACAGAAACAGAAACATACAACCTCTACAGCTCACACAGTTTCTGGTATATGGTTAAGTTACATGATAGACTAAGAAAAGGACATTCAACTAAGATTTTATTATGATTATGTAGCTGGCATTGTCCAGTAACGTATATGATAGAAAATAATATTAGAATCTCTGCAGAAAATAGTAATATAGTAATAAACAGTAACAAAAATAGTGACAAGAATTCTGTCTGTTTAATAGAATTGACTAATGATAAAAGTCAGTACTCAAGGAACAGCTTTCATTTAGAGGCAGAGCTTGATTAAGATTGCCCTGACTTGTTTACTGTGCTCCTGATGGGTTATAACTAAGATGGTGGTGTGCGGAGAGAAGATGGTGACTAGATTCCACTGCATTCTGTGCCAGCGAAGCATAGGCAAACATGAAAGTTTCAAGGCACACAGCAACAGGCCTGCCACTCCCACTGATACATAAGATGGCCCTGCTCAGTCCGGTCTGATCTGATCTGATAGCCGGCTGGGGTATCTGCAGGGTTAATATGAAATAAGTTCCGCACGGAAATGCCAAAAGTGCCAACGGACAGAAAAGAAAAGTATAACAAGAAAAGGAAGCAGAGTAGAACTTCCCTAGTCAGACACCCAGACCCACAAAGACAGTGACTCAGCGGTAAAGCCCCAGTTGGGTGTGGTCATGTGGATCCAGCAGTTTCCCTGGCAACATGACTCACCCACTGAAAGTAGGCCCTGATCAGCCGAGGGCTGTGGTCACAGCTATGACTGTTGCCCCTGGCAACAGTGCCCAAACACAACTAGGACTGGCACTTTGCATTCACGGGGACTGAAACAAGGCTATAACCAGATGATAAGTATTTCCGGTCCATATACTTCAGCTTGTGAAAATGCCCAACTAATGTGGAAGTCAGAAGAAATTACTTATTCAAGAGAATTTTTGCTCTTAGCACACGTCCATCTGGTTCAAATGTTTCAACTATAAGCTTTTTGTTGGAGAAAACATTGAAAAGTTTCAGAGAAACTTCAGATGCCATGGCTTTCAGGTTTTTTGTGGGCCTTCCCCTTTTTGTGAAATGAATCAGTCAGAATGGCATCTGCCCCCATATGTAACTGACTGGCTCTATCCGCCACAAGGGGTCTCCTTTCTCAAAATGAGTGACATCTCACGCTGCTTACCACACAGAGCAGTGGGGTGTGTACATACTGCATGTAGTTCCTCATAAGAACTACAAATCAGCTTTACAGCATCTCCATTAATTGCAGTAATTATACTATGTTCATGGAACATGTGATAATGCCCTGCTTATAAAAAAACGTCAAAACAAGAGCTGATCAAAGAGCTCAGCTTTGGAACACACACACACACAGATTAGGCATCAACATCTTTGTGGGGACTCTTCATTCATGTCTATCTGCATAACCCTAATATTCCACGGTCAACTGTTAGTGGTATTATAACAAAGTGGAAGCAAATTGGAACAACAGCAATTCAGCCATGAAGTGGTAGGCCACGTAAAATCACAGAGCAGGGACAGCGCATGCTGAGGAGCACAGTGTGCAGAAGTCGCCAACTTTCTGCAGAGGCAATAGCTACAAACCTCCCAACTTCATGTGGTCTTCAGATTAGCTCAAGAACAGTGCGCAGAGAGCTTCATGGAATGGCCTTCCATGGCCAAGCAGCTGCATCTAAGCCATACATCACCAAGTGCAATGCAAAGAGTCGGATGCAGTGCTGTAAAGCACACCGCCACTGGACTCTAGAGCAGTGGAGACGTGTTCTCTGGAGTGACAAATCACGCTTCTCTGTCTGGCAATCCTATGGACGAGTCTGGGACGGTTGCCAGGAGAACGGTACTTGCCTGACTGCATTGTGCCAAGTGTAAAGTTTGGTGGAGGGGGGATTATGGTATGGGAATGTTTTTCAGGGGTTGGGCTTGGCCCCTTAGTTCCAGTGAAAATAACTCTTAATGCCTCAGCATATGAAGCCATTTTGGACAATTTCATGCTCCCAACTTTGTGGGAACAGTTTGGGGATAGCCCCTTCCTGCTCCAACATGACTGCACTCCAGCGCAGAAAGCAAGGTCTATAAAGACATGGATGAGCGAGTTTGGTGTGGAGGAACTTGACTGGCCTGCACAGCGCCCTGACCTCAACACGATAGAACACCTTTGGGATGAATTAGAGTGGAAACTGCGAACCAGAACTTCTCGTCCAACATCAGCGCCTGACCTCACAAATGCTCTCCTGGCAGAATGGTTAAAAATTCCCGTAAACAGACTCCTAAACCTTGTGGAAAGCCTTCCCAGAAGAGCTCAAGCTGTTATGGCTGCAAGGGTGGGCCAACTCTATATCAAAGCCTATGTATTAAGAATGGCATGTCATTAAAGTTCATGTGTGTGTAAAGGCAGACATCCCAATACTTTTACCAATATAGTGTATGTGTGGCCAGGTGTTAAAAGGAAATGTGAGTGTACAGTGATGAAATAGCTCAGTTAGGAGAGCATTAGACTGAAGATCTAAAGATCCCCAGTTTTGGCAGTTAGAACTAGTGTTTATGCATTATCTGCTTATCTGCATGGAGAGTCTGTGTGTGACTCAGCAGGTTAACGATTGTAAGGATGTTAGTTCAAATCCCATGCTTGACAGAGTGATGTCACCATTGGGCCCCTGAGCAAGGCCCTTAACCCCCAACTGCTCCAGAAGCACCTACTCCCTCTCATAAACACTTTAGTAAGGGTCTGCTAAATAAGTAAATGTAACAAGTGTGATATTAAACTGTGTGGTGATCTCTAACTCAGCACTTCTGTCTCTTCCCACAAACCCAGCATGACTGGCCTACCCGCATCACTTAGAAACAGCACGCCTCACAGGCACAGAAGGGCTTACAGAGCTCAACTTCTCACAAGAAGGTAGCAAAATCGTCTGCAGGGAATATTATTTCAGCCGATGTGGACACCCGTATCTACAAGGAAAGCGTAAGTCCAGCATGTCTGGCCTAGTCCTAGGCAGTAACCCTGAGAAGAACCACTGAGCAAAACCTGCATTTCAGGTATCTGCAGGTCAAGGACAGGAAAGTCAGAACTCTTCTACAGACCAGCTTGCTGAACTTCTCATTCCATATTTACACTTTTAATCCCCTTTTCAGAAATGACCTGTTTTACTGTAGTGGTTTCTAGGCACAAAAAAGGGCAGTGTAAACTGCTGATTTAATGACAAGCATGCAGCACCTGACAGATGAAAATGAAGTGACCACCAGGATTTACCGTCACTATGTTTTGATGAGGAAAAAAATATTCCCTCAAACTACAGTGTGGAAGAGAGGCACTTTGGGGTGGTCCATGTGTATTAGGATATCAGTCCAATAATAAGCAGACATCAGATTATATTTCTTTATTACTTTCTTCAGGTAAAGTATGGCCATATGGTTGCAAGTTCAACAGAGCATAGAAAGAAATGTTCTTCATCATTATGTTTTTCAGCAGCACAACCAGACAAAAAAAGTCAACCTGTAAACCAGAAGACCTAGCCAAAGCATATATCCGAAGCATTCAACCTCCTCCTGGAGTTATATTGTGGATTAAGAATTTTCCTTGTGAGTATGACAGGGCTCCTTCCTGGCAGGTGTACCAATGACCCTCAGGTTAGGAGTCCACATCCTTAACCACACAACTTTTGCTGAGTAAAGAGGCAGTGTTGGGCCTCATCATGTTCTTCTTATGAGCTCCAGCACACAGCATTGATTTATGATGCAGTTTAGTCACAGTAGTGTGAGGTTTTATCACTTTACAAAAAGGGTTCACAACTCGCCTCATACGTCAACAGGGCCCACAGAAGACGGCTCACCCGGGTAACGCAAAGACCAACCCCGCCTTGCAGCCATGCATCATTGTTGCAGGCTTGCCCGCAATACACCAAGCGCCCACAATGCACTTGGATAAACAACCCATCTCTGGACACAATGGAGTGGGGGGCCCTGGTGTCTCCAGTGTACTTGGCAGCCATAGTAAAGTTCAGATGTCATTTGAAAAGCGCTGCCCTCTTGATAAACCCCAAAGTTCATACCCCCGTTAAAAAAAAAAAAAAGCCTCTTTCACCCCCAATCATGCCTTTGACACTGGAAGGCTCTATTCACACTCCACCAACCCACAACGACCACAAGTGCAACCCTAGAAATCAGCTACCGTTCACACTCTCTACCCCTGGGATACATCACAGCAAGAGTCCCCTGACCAGGCTCCAAACAACAGCAGCTAGCTGAAGAGCCTCAAAAGCCCATGGGGGAAGGAAGTTTGTAAGCCACAGGGCCCCGCCCTCCCAGGCAAAAGCCACACTTCAGAATGGGATCTGCAGGGGTACCAGTCTAAATTCAGGACTGAATTCAGAGTATGGTACCTGGGGTTTGACAAAAGGGAGCAGTGCTGACTTGGACTCATACAAACCTATGAAGGATCAAAGAAAAGTTCTTGAAGAGGAGCACACATGAACAAGACACCATACATCTCCAGGGATGACGCTGCCTAACACACTGGGGCAGGCTGGGCATCTGTCTGTCCCGTGCTGACAGTAGAGGGGTGAGCTATGGGAGGTGGGGTATGGGGAGGCGGGGCTGCTGGCTGGATATGTCTGCAAAAACATATCCAGACTCATGTCTTTCTCCCAGAGCTGTGAGCTGGAGTCCTGTGACATCACTTCCTGTTTTGAACCACAAAACTGCAGCTTGTGAAAATGGCATCTTGACTGACCGCCAGCGCAAACACGGAGAGGGATGGCTGTGTACAAAGACTGCCATAAAATGCTACCGGCCCAGCCCAATTGGGCAAACACTGAACAATGCCAGGGAAGACAGCTTATAGTGAGGAAGTGCGTGAGAGACCAATCTGTTTCTCAGTCTCAGCTAAGAACAACAAGGCTTCAGAAATAACTGCTCCACTGCATCCTCCTACGTAGCCTGGAATCATGCTCAGTGTTTAACAAGAAGAGAAAAATTAGGGCCTCTGTGACCAGAGGCTTACAGGCTTTGGAATCACTTCTGAATTCTTGACTGATGCATGGATGGAAATGCTGAGGTGGGTTGGCTCACTCACCTCATAATGACTTCAATCAAACCATCAGCTATTACCAGCCATTAAACAGAGCAAACATCTAACAGGAACTAAAGCAACCCTTTCCCTCCAGGAACTGCCCTTCTGAGAAGAAGCACTAGAGAGAATGGGAAAAGGTATACAACATGCCCAACACCTCATAACTGACTTTTCAATGAAATCCAGAGACTGCATAACTCAAACGGATTCAGATAAATCAACCACAACCAGTCTTCTGAAAGATCATTACCCTCCAAATGACGATCATAAATCAACTATCATAAATACAAACTTAATCTTCCAGATTTTCCTTGTTTATCATATCTTTCTGCCAAAGAGCCAGAAGCTCAGCAAGGCAAAAAATTACATGGTTTTAGTATTCCGTTTCCAAAAAAATAATTAGTGCTAGGGTGGAGAAGCAATAATTCACTTATCAAAACTACTGCAGTCACGAGTTGAAGAATGGTCTGCTATCCTGAGGAATCAGGCAAAAGAGGAGTCATTTAGGGTGTATCTATGATCCGCATGACAGGTGGTGTCCTGGTCACCTCATCCCACTTCTGTATTTGCTGAAGGTGTTCGCAGACGTGGTTAATGCAGGTGAGTCACGTTGTGTGTAAGTGGATCCAGCATGAACTCATTTTATTGTGATGAATTAAGCTTTTCAGCCATCCGTCCACCTCAGATAACCATTCATCCAAGGCCGGGCGCTGGTATACTGTTTCATTGTTGTTATTCACTTCTATCTCTGCCACGGTCTGAGACCTTCTGTCTGCTTCTTTGAGCGGAACAATGAAAGCGAAGCCTCAGTACACATTAACACTTGGCCCCATGTGCCGACTTAACCTGCATCAACTTTTTTACCAGTCCATTGCAAAACAAGAGACAGCTGTCAGATAAGTCACACACGGACACATTTTAAAGAGGCGGCATCATCTGACTATGTGAACTAGAAAGTTGTTTGTGCCTTGGCACAAAAATGACACTACTGAACACAGTGTAAGGCTGATCCAAGATGACATCACCACAGCTCCAAGTAATGGTTTGTACCTCTTTTTTGCAAGTGAGACATTTGAACACTTTCATTGCACAGGACTAGCAGAGAATAAGCAGGGAATATCAGATGTGAAAAAAGACACAGACAAACCATCCTGCAGACGTGCAGACCAACACCACTGCTGCTCCTCGTCCAGCCTGTATCTGCAGCTCCATAACCACCTTCCCTTTCCTGTGTGTGTGTTTGAGTGTGTGTCTCACATCCTCCGCGAATTTCAAACGATCCATCTGTAAACTGGCCTCTTTAACCTGTGCAGCTGTTGTCCTGGTTGGAACTTACCTGGAAAACAAAAACAAAGTATTTGGTTAGGTTAGGTTGTTTTTGGCTACAGGTGTTTCTGTATTTCGTGGGTCTGCGCAGAGGTAGAAAGTTCAGTTTCAGAACATAAAACTCCAGGCCAAGGTTTTGTTTCAACCAACCAGCTGAGTACTCTGTGATTCTTTATACTGAACTGGTTGGTTGAAACAAAACCTTGCTCTGGATTTGTACTTTCTGTACCTGATCTTTCCACCTCTGGGTACGCAATTAAGTTATTTTCTAAAAACATGGCTGATGAAAAAGTATTCAGTAATATTTGGATATAACATAACATATAACATAATATCAAGAAATTCCTAACTGTTAAGTAACAAATACCAAAGCAAACGTGACTTCCGCTTTCCTTTCGAACAGCACCACCTAGTGGAGAAATGGTTTTAAAAAATTAAAAATAAAACGGAAACCGAAGTTAAACAATACCTTTGGTATCAAGGCATCAGGCATCAGTAAACCAGGCCACCCATGACACCTGAATTCCATCGGTAAGATGCAGCTTGCCATTTCTGGACCTTTATTCAACTGATACTGTCAGTGCGCTCCTGTCTTTCTGGTAAATTCTTCGGGAAATATCACAGAATGGCGTCATAAATCCACAAATAAACCGTGAAAAAGTTGAGGCAGTAAGGAATGCAGTAAGTAGTCAAGCCGGCCCCTCCGGACTGTCAAATAACATCCCGTTACCCCACCCCCTTAATATGATACAGCGGTAAATAAACTAGACGGGCAGAGATTTCATTTTATGTTTTATACCCCGCTGGAAGGTTGATTAGGTATTCCCTGACTGGACGGTGGTCGTTATAATTGGAATAACCGCAACTGTTGGGTGACGGAAAACGTGCACATTTCTGTGAAAATAAACTATGGGCCATCAAAAAAAAGACTCCTTACGGATACGGCATCAGTCCTGCTAACCGGAACGACTAAAATGCGAGCACGTGAAGACTGCAGCCGCGTGAGACAGCAGCTCGCGGGCCTTGCCGCAGAGAGACCGCGTTCGTGATTCCTGCACAGTGACGTCACTGGGGTGTCAGGGCGGCTCTACTTTCCCGTATTAAACTGACATTAAGCTGCCAGGCACGTTATGATCTCTGTATCATCCCTACGGTCCCGGTTGCCAGTTGGGTTTAAGAATATTGTTTCTTTAACTCGATCTGACGTTCCTGGTGTGCAAAGCCGTGTCTCTTAAGCCTCATTGAACTATATAACTCATCAATAAGTCTTAGGCAAGCAATGAGGCTTTATACAAAACTGAAAATGCTAAGCATTTCCCCGTTATTGAATAAATGATTTTCTGATCACGTCCAAGACAAGCTTAACTAACTCTGAAATAATCTGGGGTCTTTTAGTCCAACATAACTTTACACTGGAACAAGGTCTGGTTGTTTATTTTTGACTTTGTTCACCAGCTTCCTGAGAAGGGCAAATGGAAAACAAATTCTTCAAACATCTAGAACTGCAACTCTAGACTCCAGGCTCATCTGTGTCTGCTCAGTGTGCTGTTCTTTACATGCCAGCTGAACTCGCAGACGGACACTTGAACAGCAAAATGTTGGGGTAAAGTCCCTTGTTTAAATTATGCACTTGTTGTTTGAAGCCAGTTCTCCAGGGATCCTGTTACTTTAATAATTATTGACCTTCAAAAATACATTGCATTAAAATGGGCATCCTATATCAAAGACATTTATTTGGCAGATGCTTTTATCCAAAGCCATGTACAGCTGAGAAAGAAGGGCGATCCAGGCCTCGCTCAGCTTCCCAACGGTGAAATGACTCAAAGACATATGAGGCTGCAGTATTATTTAAGGGAAAGTCACAGTTATAAGGAGCAGAGATAATTAGCCAGTAACTGATAAGATTATGGTGGGGGAATTGGTCAGAGAACTGAAAACACAAGAAATTCCAGAGAGCTCTCCTAGGTGGCTCTGGGATGCCAGGCTCATCAAAAAAGCACATAAAATTTATCACCAATAGTCTGCCAAAACCTAGTCCAGTTGGGGGGTTGAAATGCATAGCTGAACAATACCCACCTTCAAACAGCCTTCATGCATGGTTAAACAGCTTAAAGTTTTCCCATCCTTAACTATTCAAACCCAAAACCAGGGCAGCCTCTGGGTATTGGGAACAACTGTTGCCCTCTCTTAATGACAATTATCCCCATGTGGAAAGGCTGTAACTAACCCAAAACCCAGGTAGGCATCAATCCGCATGTTTACTGAGAAGCAAATAAACCGATTATGTGTTTCAGATCTTGTGTCTCCCGTGAGGGACTATAAACCAGCAGCAAAGCACAAGAGCTGTGGAATTCCAGAGAAGCAGTGAAACCTTATACAGGTGTTGTGTGTCTCTCATAGGAGACATGGCCCTTTGAAGGCCCGCCTCACCCAGCCAAGCCCTACACCGACCAAGCAGCATGTACAATCTGCGAAACATCTGTGTGCTTTGATCCAAGCCATTCAGCCACACATTTTTGGGAAAGGCTGACCTGCACTGGG